>WHPZ01551711.1:0-11861 GCA_016617965.1 Macrosiphum rosae | reverse complement strand
TTTTTTTTAATAGACGTATAAAATACATACCTATTAATGGATAAATATGTATTATTATTACCCAACTATTTAGAGGTATTATAGGTTTATACCTATGAGGCTATGCTATATAAAATATATCATTTATTTTAATACGATTGTGACGTCAATTCGAATATTGATATTTTCGATGTATTTTCAAATAATCACGACGACCGGTTAGCGAATCGTAAACAATATGCCACCAATAGTAAGTGTTGTAACGACGTAACGTACCTGTACCATCATCATCATCATTATCCTTGAGCATCGAAACAACCTTAATTGTAATTTGGTGGGAACATTATAAAACGGCGTGGTCTGTGTTGCCATGTTACAGTTTTCAGTTTCCATCGGCGGCGGTACTACGTGCAAGTCTAGCTAGATCTAGGAGACTTCGACACGAGAGTAAAATACCTATAGGAATTTAAACATGTCTCTAACACATAAAATGTTTGCATGCAGTGGCTTTGTGCTCATCGTTGTGCTAGCGGTGTTCGCACGAGCCATTCCTGTTCCGGTGCCCGAAGAAGCGCAACCAGGTAAAATATATTTTATATATACAATGTACCTAGGCGTTTCTAAATAGTATCATAAATCACTAGGTCTTATTCTAATAATGTGCGATCGAAAAAATACCAGAAAAATAGTGTCAGTGATTTACACTAATATATAACCGCAATATTAATACTTTTCACAAAAATATTACAAATTTACAAATCAAAATAAATTAAATCAATTTATTTTTTTTTTTAATTTACTTGATTGTTCAAGTGTAGATAATATATAGATTTTATATTATAGGTACCTGTACCTACGTACATTCATAAAATAATATGTTGTTACATAATATAACAACAAATAAAAATTAGTAATGCATTTCTAAAACAGTTATAGGTAAACTATATAAAACAAATTAGTTTTAATATATTTAATGTAAAAATGTGAATTTATTGTAACTAATGGGCAACGGCCAATAATTCGATTTTTTTTAAAAGATCGATAAAAAATAAGTAATTATACTGCAATATAAATATGAATAATTAATAGAATTTTTTTCAAAACCAATGCTTCAAAAACTATGTATAGTTGTTGTCAATTTTTTAAATATCAGTAAAATTATGATAAGAAAAATAATTTGCAATAAAAAAGAAAACAAATAACTACCTTTGTTAAATATTTAAATAACAAAATATAGTTTAATATATGATGCCAATATACTGTAATAGGTATACCTCTTTAATATTTATTTATTTCTCAATGTACCTATCTGTATATTATATTATATTTAATCAATGATGATAATTTTAAAATTGTAATGCATTTCAGCCGAGTACAGACAGTTTGTGTCAGCCCAGGTTATGGAGTCGTTGGACGAACCGGCAGTGTTGTCCGTACATCGAGATGTGCAAGTCGACCCCGCGGTAGTCAGGCCCATTCGGTCGGCCAGTCCGTTCTTCGGCATCTTAACCGGTTACGAAAAGCCGTACAAGTCCCAGAAACCTCATCACAACTATCACCAGGAAGAGCATGAGTACGAGCCAGAGTACCATCATAGGCCCGAGCACAAGCCAGAGTACCATCACAGGCCCGAGCACCATCATAGGCCACAATACCATAAGCCACAACACCACCACCAGCAGCGGCCACAACAACAGCACGGGGGTGGCGGTGCGGGAAGTTACGCTTCGGCGGGAAGTTTTTCGGGCGGCCAAGGTGGCGGTAACAGTCACAGCCAGAGCGGGGCCCACAGCCAGTCCGCTAGTTTCGGATTCGGTCCGTTCCAGGCCAGTTATTCGGCTAGTGCGGCGCAATCGGGCAGCCATTCCGGCGGAGGGTAAGTGCTAATGGGGCAAACATTTAACTGGGTACCTATCATAAAAGATAAAAATAATATTTAAAAAAAAAAATTATTTTGAATCACTGAGTTAGAAATTAGAAATCTAATTTTGGTATAAAACTAGAAAATAGCAATTTTTGTAGACACCCACACTTATTAATTTAAATTTTAAAGTAACTATAAATGTTTACCGCGTTTATTCTTACGACCTTAAAATCATATGAATTTCAGATTTAGTTTAATAAACCTTTATTCCTATAGATACTATATAGTCATAAGGATATTTAAGTCAGTGACTGCCGACTGAAACCGAACTGAAAAGAACTGATTCAGTAACCTAAAAACCCTTAAAATATTGGAAACTAGAATCTTTAAATTTAAATATTTTAAAATAATTGTAGAACCAATATTATTTTAAATAAAATGTATCGAGTTTTACAATAATAATAAATTTTGTTTTTACTTCCGTGATAATATTTTTGGGTACTTATAAGTTATGTTTTAATAAACTTTAATCATCGATAAAAAACGAAAAACCAGGGCTTATATTTTAATATAACTCACTATATTAGTCACTTCTAGACACATAATATAGCCTATAAGTGGAGATTGTGGTGCGGTTTTCTTATGGGGGTTTATTAAATCCAAATAATTCTATTTATTTAATAAAATATTTTATTTTTTTATGTTATTGATTGATTCACTTTAAATAGACAAATTTAAGTCCCTCCCCCCAAAAAAAAAACAAAAAATATTTTGTCAAATATCCACCTATGTTTTTAGTACAGACGGATAGTTCACAAACACACAAGAGGCTTCATAGATAATAGATAATACTGTAATGTGTACCTATATAATACTATTTACTAAGTATCTGCCTACACCGTTTTTCGTATTTCATACAAAAAAAAAATGGACCCGGATTAAACTAGTTAACATTTCTAGGATTTAATTATTAATTTGGATGTTCCTATAATAATTATTTTAACATTGATAAAATTTTATTATATTTCAGATATTCAGACTATTGATTACCACTTCCAATCAAGATAATTTGAACTCTTAGCATTTATTTAATAATAATTGTGATTTTTAATTTATTTGTATTTTATTTTTATTTTTATGGAACTATTATATATACTTACTATTTTAATGTATATATGCCAATAGTGCTATTGGAAACTATATTTAAATTGAATTTTAATATTAGCATTTTTAATACCTAATAATTGTACCTATTATGTATTTTTGAATGATTTTTAATAAAATTTCTCTTTTTGCATTGAATGAATTTCTTCGATTTTTATTTAGCATATTTAAGTACAAAATAATGTTCATTTTAAAAAAAAATTATTAGTTTTTGATATAATATTTTTAGTTTATCACACACAATTCATTCTAACATTGTACCTATTCACCTTCATTTATAAGGTAATATTGTAGGTAGGTAAAATATATAGTAATATGAATATTTAAGTTTTTTCAAAAGTTCAAACAAATAGAGGATTGATATATAATATTGAAATATCAAAAATTGTAATTAAAATTTGAAAAGTGAATAGTATCAACAATCAATTTTTACTAGGTAGATACTTTCTGCGCTGCAGTAAGAAGTCAGTTGTAACATGCCAGTAGCTGTCCTTTCCATTAATCATATAGCATTCATGATTCAGTTATATTAATATTAACATTTTTTTTAACATAATTGTTTATTTTTTATAGGCAATCTATTACATTGTTACAATGTTACAGCAATGAAACAATAAGCTTAATTGTTATAATATTACAACAATAGTACACACTGGAAACACATAGTGAATAGACCTCCCAGTGGACGTACTTCGTCAATATAAAATATTGAAATTAAATGAACAATCCTAAACTTCAAAATTTAAATTATAATACTATTACACTAACTAATACCATAACATTGTTGGACATTATATCTACTTACCGAAATGTTCTATACTTTTATAAGTGTAAGTTTATAAGTTATAACACGCTCCTAAAACGAGCGAATCCTGAAAGGCTACAACGAATTATTTTTTATAAAAAAACAATGAAAAGAATGAGTTCCCTTTTTTAAGGAAAAATAACGAAATTTTAAGTTCCTATCGAGTTTCAATTTGCATAGATATGCATTGGCGGAACTAGGGAGGTGCAAAAAGGTCTTTAGCACATTACTTAACCACCCCTTAATAATTTTTTTCTTATTTTTTTCGAGCTATAGTAGCTGGTATAGGCACTCTCTCGCTAGTTGCTCAAGCGAAACGTCAATTTGTTGGGCTTGAATACAAATAGTGTTAATAATTGATTTTGATTGTGTTCAGTTTTATTAATTAATCCAGTTTGATGAGGATTCCATATAGCCATGTAGGTAACCGAGCCATATTCCAAATTGTAATAATGTAATATAGGTACCAATTACTGCCCACTTCAATCTTCGAAACTATGTAGGCATGAAGTATTTAAATATTATAGGTACATCAAAATCACTGTGACTAAATAAAAACCCAAAGTGCAAAAATTAATATTAATGTAGTTTATAAATAAACGAGCAAATGATCGTGCACAATCGTGCTTTCGGATATCTATAGATATCTAAAATATCTATTTCAAAATTAATTAATTAAATTATTTTTAATTAAAAAAAAACTGGGTGTACCCTTGGTCGTAATCACGGTTATTTTAATTTTTACTCTTTTTAATTTTAAAACTTCAAAAATGTAAGAATTTGTTCTAACATATGGTCTGTGGAAACTAAAATTTAACAACAGCTGGAAAAAATCTTCGCCTAGAACACCATGAATATTGACACATATATCCTCTTAGTGGACCCCTTATTCAACTCACAAACTCCAATACCCTCAAGTTCTAACTTCAAAAACATTTTGGATTTATGCAAAATATGTGTTTAATGTAATTTTCATTTATAACCACTGGAAATAATAAAATAAGTGCCAAATAAATGTTTAATGGGGGACGGAGTGGCCGGACGGACTAAGGCGTCGGTTGCAATGCACACCGTCGCCGGTTCGAAATCGGCCACGGGCGCCATTTTTCTTCTGGCAGTCACGTGTCTGGAGAGAGAGGCCGACATGGCGACATCCATTTAAGATTTAAACTTACTCAAATTTTATCAATTTTGTATTTAGAAAAAACATTTTAAACAAAGATTGTCATAAAAAAAGTTGTTTCAAAATAATTGTTAAAAATTGAAATTTTCTAAAATGTATATTATATTGTACTCCAACTATACTCCCTAACCTTTCGAAAACCACATTTCAATCCGATATAATCTAGCTGTAACTTGTTCGTAGTACATTATATATTTGGCACTATATATAACACTATTATAGTATAAGACCACGTGGATCTCCCATACACCCCATGGATTGATTGAAAGCTTTATTATTTTTATCATAACGAGAATTCTGAAAGCGAGGCCAAAACAGGTTAGGTTGGGATCCCGGAGTCGTAAACAATCGTAAATTTGTGCGATTAGGTAAATATTATATTATATAAATATTAGAGGACAGCGAGAACACGGAGAATTGGGGATTAGATAATGGCTCGCGACTAAGTGAGTCGCGTTGAGTGGAAATATTGCCATTTGTCGCCAATAAATGTTGCAACGCAGAGGGCACACATAATTAATAAAATGTATATTATTCCCAGAATAAAAATTAGCCAAATTATAATACGTATTTTAATATTATGTATCATTGTACGTACTACGTTGTATCCATGTTCATGGTTGTATCTTATTCTTATATAGTAGTTGATAGTAACCTAAAATCGTCGGCCGTCACTCATAACTCATAAGTATCATAAATTAAAATAAAAAATGATAGTTGATAAATGGTAATGATATCAATATATCACATATTATAATATTATTTTTCATAGGCTCATACAGTGGCGGCTCGTGGTGTTCAAAGTAGGTGGTGTGCAATTTTTGCAAAAGTTTATTTAAAAAAAATTAGTCTGTTTTATTAGTTAGGCGTATAGTATATTTTATTTATTGTCAAAACAGACAACATAGCCATAACTAATAATATTAAAATAGAAAAACGGCGGAGCTTACAAATTAAAGCCAGTGCCACGAATTAAGATATACTAATTAAGATATCTTAATTCGTGGCCAGTGCAGAGCGGCATGACGTGCTGCGTTGATATCTTTCTCCGTGGGTTTGTTTATCGTGCATTCGTGTGCGAGACGCGAGTGCGATCGCCTGACGAGTGTCACCAAAAAGTCACATATAATTGCCGATTCCCCACTCCACAACCAAACGTATTTTACACGGACAGACGGTGTTCAGACTGAGCTGCCACCAGTTGATGCGTATTTGTTGTATAACTCGATTACGTTTAAGGAGTATAATAATAATTGTCGTTTGTTTTTAACATTTAATTTTTTTATATATAATAAATACAGTTTAACAGATATTGTATTGAAATTAATTTATTTTTATACATTTTTACTATTATATCTAATTAATCTATGTGTTGTGCGCACACCTGCACACCTAGGCATGAGCCGACTCATAGTTATAAAGTATGCATGTTATTGAGACGTGTACCGGACAGTGCTAAATATAGTAGGTATCATACAATACACGTTACACAATAATATGGTTTCTTATCGAATAAACATTGAAAAAACGGCCGACGTCCGAAAGCATTTTACGCGCAGATTACGAGCGTTTGGCTTTCTCCCACTGAACCGGACGCGATAAATGTTTCGTATTTTCATCGCCATTATACGAAATCCCGTTTTGTTTTTCGGTCGTGAGTCTGGACTCTGGACGGTTCGCAACGTTCTCGCTCGGTGGCATAATCGCGCGTGTAATAATAATAATAATAATAATATTGTTGCAATCTTACGAATCACGATCTTATACCGCGATCTTATACGAGCACGGGGCGCTTGTTGTGACCACTGACCACAACTAATAACTATCGCCTGGTGCTGTTATATAGTTGAAACTGGATGGTTGTGCTTCAGCGGGGATCGCTCAATCGCAGATTCATGGCAGGTCTAGTCGGAGGATCATCTTCGCACCGGAAGCTCCTCAGTCGTCTAATCGTAACCTAACCTAACCCACAAAGAGTGCGTTGAAGTACTGCAAATGCCGCATTGCGTACCACAGCCCCCTTAAGTAAGTTTTCCCGACGATTACCATTTACCTGTGATTATTGTGTTGATATCAGCTATTACCTAATATGTTAATGAGCAATTGGGTTGGTTGGTAGGTACTAAGTTTATCTGTTTATGTCTTGTTGTTGCGGGTTTGTGGAGGTCCTAGTGCAGACGCCCGCGCCAGAGACGACCGCAAGTCGCAACCACAAACGTTATATTTTTCTCGTGATTTTTCGTCTTGTCAAATGTGAATTTAGTTTTCGTAGAGTATTTTGTTTGGTGGGGGGGGGGAGAAATAATATATTTTTTATTTTTACACCATCATTTCAAAATAATTTTACAATAATAAATTTATACATGTTAACTTATTATAATTTAGGTACCGTCTTAGCAGTCATTGAAATTTTATAGAATTGTTAAATTGGTGAAAATATATTAAATACAAACTATAGGTAGATACTAAATACCTATCTATCCTTATTGTCATCTAGAGCCCGGATTTATATGCATTTAAAGTGTCAAATATGATGCAA
This sequence comes from Macrosiphum rosae, assembly GCA_016617965.1. Lineage (NCBI taxonomy): Eukaryota > Metazoa > Arthropoda > Insecta > Hemiptera > Aphididae > Macrosiphum > Macrosiphum rosae. The sequence continues at coordinate 4,327 of WHPZ01551711.1, read as the reverse complement.
ATATGCAAGGAAAAAGTGGCTAAATGTGCAATTATATGCCATATGTTATACATTATAAAATGTAATTTAAAAAAAAAAAAACGCATTTTTACACCAAGGAAAGTAGGTACCTACTAGAGATATTCTATCAGAAACAAAAGAATATTTAAATAGTTAAACATTTAATACTTTAAAAACCCAAATGCAATATTTTATAATCTTCATTTTTTCATATTTTAGATTGTTTGAAATACAATATCTAGAACTATCAGTATCAAAAAAAGAATCAAAAAATAAAAATAAAATAAAATCAGATGTAAATATTTTTAGTTATAAAAAGAATTTGTAAAGTTTAGTTACTGCCTTATTCGTTGCGCACGTAGAAGTAACAATATAGTATGCAAAAGTGCGGGTGTATGTGATTTATTGATGTTAATATAATACTATCTATACGTCCTTTGATCTTATGAAGTGTTGCAAAAATGACAATATTGTAACAATATTCTTGTAGGAGACCGTGTCAACGATTTTTTTCTCTTTTGAAATTATACTAAAATATATTTATCTTAAATTAAAATAGGTAATTTATTAAAAACCCATTAAATATGCATGTTGTATGGTATGCATTTATGGACCAATATGCAATAATCCTCTAAATGTGCAAAATATGCAATATAAAATTTGGTGTTTAAATTCAGTGCGAGATGAACTGTGGACATTTTAGTACCCCCTAGACGTGCATAAACTTAGTACAAATATGCAAATGCATATAATTCCGGGCTCTAGACTAATGACCAAAAGTGTTTCTATTACAATATAAATAATTTGATAACAAATTAGTAATTACATAAAATGCACACAGAAAAAAAATATTAAAACAAGCATAATGCTTTAAAAAAAAAAAAAAAATGTATCCAATGAATTTTATTATAGGAAGCTAAATACATAAGAGAAAAACAGCACCTTTGCTCCCACTATAAAATGTCAGGGGGCAACTCCCTTTCCCAAGATTATTTTTATGTGTATACTTTTCTTTTTAGATAATTCATTCCAGGGTGGTGCAAGTTGATCATTAATTTGTGTAAATATATGTATTTTTTGGTATTTTAACAATAGGTCGCTATAGGTAGATAATACAAAATTATTAAAAAAAATGTACCTACTCTAGGTAAATATATATTATAACTCTTATTATAATATTATATATTTAAATTTAATGTACATTGTACCTATTACTATACTACACCCTCTACCTATATTCAATATGTGCACTACACTTCAAGTTCTTTTTTCTCTGTATGTTGCAGGATTCAAAAAATCCACAGGTTTTTAAAAATAATCTGACCCGGCTGGGTTTGAATGGATAATAATGGGTTTTAATAGGTTTTAATAATTGTGCTAATGAATGCAGTTCCTGACACTTTTTTATTAGGGTAGTTCCCTACGAACCTAACCTACACAAATATATAGCAAGATGCTGTTTAATAGTAAATTAACATGTACCTATTTTATTAAAGTTAGTTTTGTTAAATTTGTTTTTTATTTGTTTCTAAAAAGTAATAATGCAGTTTAAAGTTTGTTGGATTTTTTTACTGGGTTTTATAACTAGGCCCGAGTTTTGATGGGTTGGACCTAGTACTTCTAACACGAGTATGTTGATAACAAGTTTGTAAAAACACAGAATATGCTGATACGCAATTATGTTAAATTTAATTAAACTTAAAATTACTTTTGTAGTATTGAATAATCTGTTAATATTTAAAAATGAAATTGATTTTTTTTTTTAAATCTTAATATCAAAGTAACCTTCTAATTTTTGTAACTGTAATAAGGATGTATAGTTTATATAAAAAAGTATACTTTAGAACAGGCTTGAGAAATTTTTTTCAATTACTATTGTATTTAAAATATATTATTTAACAGTGTGTTGGTAAGAAAATAATAATATACAACTTCTATTATCCGGAGCGTTATCTAAATGATTTATAAAAAAAACAACCTTTGATTTATGTACAATTTAAAAATAATTGAAACCGAATGGTGTACTTATTCATTATAAATTATCAATAATCCTGATAAAAAAATATATCAATGTGAATTAGAATTTTTTTTATAAACTTCATTGGATATTGTTACTTCGGATGATTTAAATTCATATTAATTCGTTAGTTACAAATTCACAATATTCACCTAAAATTTAATTTATAATTTTAAAGCAAATTTTTTTTTTCAGAATGAACTGGTTAATGCATATAATTATACTCCAAGTACTTCTTGATCAAGTATTATCAAATTTGTTGTACATAAGTGGTGAATGCTTTTGTAAGGTTAATCCTTATAAGTATACTTTAGGGGTCAAATGTGAGTCGTCAAATTTGGATTTAAATTTTATGGAATCCATAACTAAAATTAAATGTTATTCAGATCAATTCACCTCAACACTTATTATTAATGAGGTTGTAAGTTTGCAATTATTTGACATGAGATTCAATGGTAGTCTAGAAACTACTTACTTGTCAAATTTGGAGAGCTTGGACGAGTTATATATTACTCATACCAAATTAATATTAAAAAATGAATCGTTTGAAGGAACACCTCGTTTAACAAAATTATATCTTAGACAAAACTACATAGAAGATATACCTGCGGATGTGTTCAAACCACTTACTCTTTTAAAAATATTAGATTTAGGAGATAATAAGATAACCAAAATAAATAGTGATCTATTTTATGGTATTCCATTGGAAAGATTGAAATTGGACACAAATTATTTAACATCTTTGGACCTAAATTCTCAGTGCCTGAAGTTTTTGGATGTAACCAACAATAGAATTACTTCTTTAACTGTTAGACGTCTCAATCAACTTCATACAATATTATTAAACCAAAATAGTTTAGTAACAATGCCTGACCAAACATTTAAAAACACTTCTTTAGTGTCAATCGAATTCAGTCATGGTAACTTTACAACTATACCTCAAAGATTTTTAACAAATTTAAACAAATTAGATAAAGTTTATCTCGAGTCTTTAAACATAGAAAAGGTGCCTGAAAATATGATTTGGGATTCAAAAAATATTAGAACTTTATCATTAGCTTCAAATCGTTTGAATGAACTACCAGTGAAGTTTTTTCGGGATGCTAGGAAATTAATATGGTTAGATTTATCTAAAAATCAAATTGAAAAAATCAAATATGAATTACTGAAACCATTAGAAGAACTAGAAACGATAGATTTATCCAATAATTTAATAATCCGATTTGAAAACTGCGGTTTATTTTACTTAAGAAACTTGCAGTTCCTCAATTTGGAAAACAATAAGATGACACATTTTAATACGGAAGCAATACTTTCTAATTTCGTTAGATTAAGAAAATTGGATTTGTCTAATAATAAAATAAGTAAATGGACCTTTTATAACTCATATTCTAGGTTGTCATTATTTATTAAAGCTCTTGAAAATCAAATTGAATTTATTGATTTATCAAACAATTTCATAAATTGTTTTGATCCTATTTTGAGAAATTTGGATAAGTTAACTTATATTGATCTATCAAATAATAACTTCACTGTACTCATGATACAAGATATACTTTATTTAAGTGAATATGTCAATGTTAACCTTATCAATAATCCATTAGAAGTAATTGATATGTCAAATGTAGACATATTTGGTGGATCCAAATTCTGGAATAAAATAAATCTGTCTAGTGATAAATTAATTTGTGATTGTCGTAATTATGACTTAGCAAGATTTTTACATTATAACCAAATGTTAAAAAATGAAAAAAAATTGATTTGCAATGATGGTTTGAAAACAGAATTTTCAGATGTGAATATCGAAAGTTTAACATGTGACTGGAAAATGTTTAAAGGTGTAGACAAGACTGGCTGTTTTGAATGTGAGTGTATTTACCGTCCTCTTGACAAATCTGTCCTGGTGAATTGTTCAAATAGAAATTTAATATTGGCACCGGAAGTAATAATTTCAGGTAGAAATATTACATATACAGAACTGAACTTAAGAAATAATTCTATCACTAAGCTACCAAACTATGAAAATATAAACATCAAGAAGTTAAATATTGGTTATAATAATTTAAATACCATCAACATAACGCAGTTACCTAAAAATCTTACGGTGAGTTGATGAAACTCGTTTTATATTAAACAATTAATTTACATTTATACTGTTTTAGATTATGGGTGAAAAGGATTTAACCAGTACATATATAGTTTTTACAGTTATTATTTTTCTTGTAATCGAGTTCTTTAAAATGTTCCTATAACTTTACTATTGATAGAAACTTTAATCTATATTTATATTTTATAGTTAATAATATTTAC
>WHPZ01551701.1:0-14668 GCA_016617965.1 Macrosiphum rosae | reverse complement strand
GGCAGTCATTGAGGGTGGTTTTATTTACATTCCACATAGCTGGTGGGAACATTGGTGGCAGCACTAAATTTGTAGTACGAATGTACCGTGTAAATTGCAAGCCTCGGTCTATCATTGTTCAGGAATCAGGCTCAACGTTTATCAGTCAGTGTCCAGTGAGTTAGTCAAGTTATATATAGTATTATAGTCATTCCGCTTTTAAATAGTAGCTTTGGGGATTTTTTTTCCGGGATTCTTTCTCCCTCCAACCACAACTGGATCTTCCGCTGCTGGCCATGACTTCGGTGATGGCACGTTATATTGTCATGTTTCATGGGCCATGGCTGGCATATGCATAGTCGTTTAGTCGCATAGACCTATAATACACTAATGGACAGCGCTTCCCACACCTCTCTATCACTGCTTAATCCAGACGAGACATAACTGAGAGAGGAAATATAACATATGAGTACCATATGAGGGAGAAAAAATATATTTTAGCACACTATAACGGCCTAAAACCCGAGTTTTCTCTCTCAACAATTCCTTCTGGTGATTTCTTTATCCATCCGCTTTTCCATTGGTTTATAGGTCTATGGGCCTAGGCATACGCCAATATTATATTATTATGTCATAATTATGGGCAACGGGCATATTATTATTATTTATTATGGAGATTGACGATAACCGTTTGGCACGCCATGGTGATATCAGGATTTCAGGCATGGTAGAATGCGGAAGCGTTGCCACTTGCCGAAATGCCGAGCATTCATATTATCGTAACGCCACAGGATCGTAACCTCAAAAACGGTTTGATCGTCAGCAACTACTGCAGCTGTTTGATCGTGGAACAGAAAACGTAAGACACGTTTTCCGGTCGACCGGCTGACGAGAAGTGTTGACGGACGGAAGAACCAGGAAAAACGAGTACACTAATGACTGGAAAACTCAATTGGTTGGCTGGCGGGCGGACCGGCGTTTTCCCGGTCGCGACGCGGTTGTTTTCTTTTCCAAGACAATCTTTGCGCGGTAAGCGCCGTGATGGTAGCCGCAATTGGTCGCTACCTGCCAAGGTCGGGATCCGCGGGCCAATGGCGTGTCGCGTACTGTCAGTAAAACGACCGGCTGGCTGTGAGGGAGCAGCACCGGCGGCGGACAGCGCTGTAGACGCCGTGCAGAAGCAGAACAACCGAACGAAAAGGGCACACACACACTCGCACCGACGGGGCACGAACTACTGTTTTTTCACACACACAAACGCACACGCTGCTTTAAATATACGATTTATATATGTATTATGTAGTTTTTTTTCCTATTATTTCTCCGCTGCATTCCCTCCCCCCAAAGGTCTCTGTCACACGCACACGGCTCTCTCTGTCTCTCCGTCGGTTGCTCGCGTTCGTACACACTACACGGTACACGCCACAATCATTTTCTTCGTATTCCTTGCGATGTCTCATCCCGTGTTGCGCGCTAACGTTTCGCGTCGTAACGTACCGTTTGCCGATTTGCTCGTCGTCGCCGTAGCCGTTGCCGTCGAAGACACCGCCGCCGAAAGATTGTGAAAAACAATACCATGGAATGGTAGTGCGGAACGCCACTGTTACGGACCTCCGCCGCCGCCGCCATCGCCTCCGCCACCGCCGCCACCACCACCAACGCGGCGACAATGGACAACAGTGCGACCCAGGTACATAGAATTTTTTTTATTCATTTAAGCGTAGTCATTTTTTCGTTCGTCTCTGTAAATCGGTTTGACGGACGTTTTCCCCCCCACGCGGGTGTTCGCGTGTCCGGCCGGAACACGTGGTGCCCCGCGACGTTGGCGTATTCGGCTGCTGCTGTTGCAGCCGTCGCCGCTGGACCTGACGGGTACCCAAAACACGCGTGTTCCGTGCACTTTTCCCAGCGGTGCTGCCATGTCGCTATCGTCGGTGCTCCCGGTCGCCGTGGCGCAAGTAGTTTCGTCCCGGACAATGTTCTAGAACATATGGTCACCGGCGGGTTAAAGGTGATCATGGCATGTGCACTCGGTGGCCGACCAGTGCCTTTCACGTTATCGTTCCGAATTTTATTTTATTTTTTGAGGTTATGTATGCACCGCATATAGTTATGCAGAAGTAAGTTTCGGTATTGAGAGCTCTTCGTTGGTTACAAAATTGCCTACATACCGGATAGTTTCGGGTAGCGGTCAATGGTCAATCCACCGGATTTCCGGCACACGGTTCAAACTTGGACTTTCCCCATCTCCTTACCTGATGGAAAGTTTGTTTCTTTGCATCAGGCTTTTTATCGCTCTGTAGATAGACATCCTCGTGAGAAATTGACGGGTACACGGTTTGTCAATATCCTCAAGTTATTTTCTTTGTTTTCATTCAACATTTAATAATTACTAATGAAATTCAAATATAAACTCAACACAACATTTATTGGCTTTTGGCCATCAAACACATGCCAATGACTATTGTTAAGAGTCATTAAAGTTAATTTTAACTGTAGGTATTTTATACTTAACATGCCTAAATAATAATGCGATCTATGACTAAACTGTATTTTGTATCATTGCCTGTTTACTACAGAGGACCACGTCATATTAATTTAAATATAATCTTCAGTTTTCGAATATTCAGTACTCAGTAGGTACCTAAGTTTTTAAGGTTATGTTTCTATTATAAGTATATTTTTGATATACTTACGATCTCTGTGGTATACCTACAATTAGTATTTAGTTGATTATTTTCAATTTTTCTTACTTAATACTATGCTACCTAATACCTATAAGTTTATGAGTAGAGTATGTAGACAGCTAGATGACTAGCTGTGCATGTGTGCCTATAAAATATTCATCCACATTTGAGTCAGCATTTAGTAATTATAATTTATTACAAGCGTTACAAAAGTGGTAAATTAAGCTTTATTATTTCTTAGGTATCGTTTTGATACTTATGAAAGGTAGAAGATTTTCTGACAGTTGACCTTCACTTAGTGTGTTTGGGTCAGAATAGCGAAAATTACATATACCAATGTTATTAATTCTCATAAATTTATGTATATATATATATATATATATATATATAAATAGAAACAGAAAAGTTTTATTCATTATTGCCAAACAAGATTTAAAAAAAGTTCTAAATGGTTATTAATTAATAAATAATAAGTGAAAGAAATATCAGCTATTGCTAATAGTTGAATTTTCTATAGTCTCTACTCCTCAATTTTTTACAATATAGAGTAGTTCATTTTCATGAAATATTCATGTATAAATATTAAATATCATTCATGTTAATATGTTAATTATAACTTAATGATTACGATTTCCTTTGATAAATACATAAATTAAAACTATAGGTACCTACATTCATTTTTTTTCAAAATATTTTACACATAATTAATTACAGAAAATAATTTCTTAACAATGCTATATTTTGTTATATGACTTAATTTACTCTTTAAATACATAGGTACTTTTTAAATTTTATGTATTTTATAAGAAGAGTATATTATGAAAGATAGGTACTTCATATTTCTTTTAAATCCATGTTTGAGTCAGCTATTTGTAATTACAATTTAACTATTTAGCGTTACAAATGTGGTATACAAATGATATCCAGTTATTTATTGTCGTTTTGACAATTTGATAATGGAATAATTTTCTGACAGTAGATATTTCATTTGTTATGAATTATGATATATCAGAATAAAGAAAATAACAGTTTACATATTACGACGAGGGATAGGCCGAACTTAAGCTTCAAGAACTTTTTTTCAAATTTATTCATAACAAATTTAATAAAAAATACTCAGTAATGTAGATTACAAAAAGGAAAAAATATTAACAATGTTGTCTATCTAATCCTGGGAGTCAAACTCCTTCATGAGATGCCAGTATTGATGCTCAAAGTGTGTAAAGTTAACTAGTTTAAATTATTAAAGTCTTGGGTACAAACCCCATGAAATCAAAATACGGTATTGATATTAGATCATATATACACTACAGATAGACTCATGTACCCAAAGATTTTGAAGCACATATAAGACATGGCGAGTCTGACTGAGATGCTTTATGTGAACATACGTGCGGCAAACCTGATATTTAGCTGTTTGTTTATATTTATGTATATCAATTCAAATAAGATAAACATGCAAAATTTTCTTTGCACGTGTTTTAAACATATTTCTATCAGAAACTTTTGTATCTAATACGAGTATCAAGTTATTGGGACATCCATCCATTTTATATAATCTATACTCTATAGTACCTATATTAATACAGTCAACTTGTGATTGTGTGTGACTGATTGGTGTAGTTGTTAAGAGAGTGCTACGCCTGCATGTATGTGTTTTCCCTGTTTTATAAACACATAACATAGCAAATTGTACACTAAGTATATCCCGTTTATCTATGTTAGTTTAAAAATCGACCTCTTATGAAATTTAAAGATAAGATTATTATCTAGTGAACCTCGTTGGTTTTTTTTTAGATTTTAACTTAAAAGCAAGTTATGAGTATTTTGAAATGCACAAACAATTTACAATTTTAAATTCTCGTAACTTGCTTAAAAAAACCTTACGAGGTTCACCAGATATTAATTTTACCTTTAAACTTTATAAGAGGTCAATTCATTCAAAGTTTTAAACTAGCAAAGCAAAACATAGTCTGCTGAGCTTACAAGTTGCTATGTTATGTGTTTTGTAGCCCTTTGTACAACGCTCTTGTACGCTCAAGTTAACTTCATAAATTAAAATATATTTTCAGAAGTTTAATCCATTTACAAGTTCGTTACATTGTACGTCTGCAGCAGATATGACTATTTTAATAGAAATTAACTGAGATTTGCCCCTTCATAAACATTTTGTACTGATTCTTATTCTCTTCGTCTAGGAGTTTGAGTTCCTCGATTTCACAGACATCAATGACATGGAACGTGGCCGATTGCTGCACATGCTGTATTCTGCACGGAACGAGTCATGGGTGTCTGGAGAAGATGGATTCAAACATCCTGATTTTCCATGGACTTTTCGCGGTACTCAACCTCAAGCCGCTCCACCAGGTTTAATGAATGAAGTTGGCAACATCACACATATTTCTGATTGGAATACAGCAGCAGATGAATATGGTATGTAACCTAACTTTTTTTCTGCTTTTTAATTTTATTAATTTAAAATACAGTACTTAAAAACGCGTAGTAATAGATTGTGGTTATCCAACAGTTAATGGTGATGCAGAACCTGAGAACCCTGTGATGATAAATGGTGGAAATTTTGTTCCTGGTCCTCCACCACCAGTTTATCAAATGGTGCCAAATCCTCCAGTGTATATGGGTAACGTACCTCCACCAGTGCATGGATATGTCCCATCTCAAATGTCACCATATCAACAACCAATGTATCCTGGACCAGAACCCGCTATGGACCCGAATCTTAGGCGCCCAAACATTTCCAGGAACCCAAAAGGGATTCCTCCTCCGCCAAATGTGAAACGAAATAATGATATAGCTTTTCGACATCCAGACAATATAGAAATGGCAAATTATCAATCACCACCAACATATATTGCTGTCCCTCCTCCACATTATTATTATTCACCTCAAAATAGTCCATTATACTTGCCTCCTCATCATGGACATCCAACATATCCCATGTACACTCATCCACATCCTACTTTATACAATCCATACCAACAACCTGGACCTATGTACCATTCACCACCAGCTGGTCAAGTACCTCAACAACCTCTTTTAGTGGAATCATGCAAACCTAATGTTAATCCAATTCCACCGGTGCATAATATTTATCCTCAAGTACCAGAAAATGATAATGAGACTCCAGTGGAACCAGAAATAATGTCAATACCACAGGATAAAGAAGTAGAGCTACAAGTACAACCAGAATGTGTGGAAGTTATTGAAATTATACCAGAGGTAACAAGAGATGAGCGATTAGTTATTGCGAGTGAAGTGCCAATTGTTGTAGAAACAATTCCATTAGTTGAGTCTTGTGAAAAAATCAAAGAACCATTACCTAATAAAACAAAAAAAAAGAAAGAACCTGCCCCTAATATCCCTACAGATGTGGTACAAGAAATCCAAAAGCCTGAGAAGGAAGAAACTAAAACCGAAGATATAACTCCTGTTGTAGAATTCAAAGAAGAAACCCCTTTAAATCAAGAACAGGCTTCTTCATCTTCTATTCCTCCTGTAGTTATACCTGAAGTTAAGGACACTGAACCTGTTAAACCCGTTTTTAAAACATGGGCAGGACTATTTACTGGATGTGCTAGTACTAGTAATGACAAAGTTTTCACACTACATGGTAGTAGTCAACCAACCACCAACACCAATACAGAATCTATAATTATGCCATCAAGAATTTTACCTGATAATACAGTTCGGACGTCAGTATTTGTAACCAACAACAACCAAAAACAAACATTACCAGTGAAACCTAGACCGTCAAGCAGCAACTCTATATCTAGTATTGATGATAATACATTAAATTTACAAAGATTAGGTGGTAAGTTACATTTTTAATTTTTATTGTTAACATTTTTGTATATAGACTTTTGCAATTACTATTTTTTGTTTAGAATTTCTTTCAGTTTATAATTTGGACCATAAAACTGCTCATCTACAGCCTCGAGGTTTGACCAATCGAAACACTCGTTGTTATATAAATGCCACATTGCAGGCTTTGTTAACATGTCCTCCTTTTTTCAACCTCATGAGAAGTGTACAATTTAAACTCAAAAATAGAAACAATCGAGGACCCCAAAAATCCCAAACCCCAATTCTAGAAAGCATGTATGTTATATCTACTACATTAAATTCTTATCACAATCATAAATAATAACTTAATTTTGAATATTAGGGTTCAATTCATTGGAGAATTTCAACAATTAAGCATAAAAAACGGTAGAACTACTCAACAGCAACGTCAAGCTACGTCTGTGGCTACTCAAGAAACGCCTGATACTGGTCCAGCATTTGAACCAAGTTATGTTTATAAAATACTACCAGCTTTTGAAGAAGGCCGCCAAGAAGATGCTGAAGAGTTTATGAGTTATCTTCTTAATGGAATTAACGATGAAATGATTGAAGTAAGTTAGAGATTCTTGCTACCATGCATTTGTTAATAAACATATTATTTCCAGCTAATTAAAATGAGCAAGTCCAACATAAGCAATGGCGAAACACAAGCTGAAGTAGATGCTGTCGATAATAACAATGAATGGAAGGTTAGTACTTGTCATTTTTCTTTTAAATAATGTTACTGTAAGTTTGCAAATTTGTATTTAAATAATATTATATTTTAGGAAGTTAATGGTAAACATAAAATGGTGACCAGGAGAACAGTTATGGAAAAAACGCCATTATCTGAGATATTCCGTGGGCAGCTACGTACTCGCACAGTGAAAACTGGTGAAAATGAACCGACTGAAAATATTGAACCTTTCTTCACACTTAAGCTAGACATTGAGGTACATCTTATTGTGAAACAAATAAATAATTTTTTTATACATAATGTATATTAATTAAATATTAATTTTAGAAAGCAAAATCTGTTCGGGAAGCTTTGGACATGCTAGTCAATAAAGACACACTCGAAGGATTAACTTGTCCGAAAACCAACCGTGAGCTAGATGCGTACCAACAAGTTACTATTGATGAGCTACCTTATGTCTTACTGTTACATCTTAAATGTTTTGAATACAAGCAACAAAAACTGACTAAAATTGTAAAAAACGTTGAGTTCTCTGTTGATCTTAAAATTGAACCTAGTAAGTGCTCATTATATTACTTAAAACACAAATTCCATATTTCTGTTTTCTTCAAATCTGTTTGTGCTTCATCAGATTTGTTTTTGAAATTTGGGTACATAAATTTGACTCTTAAGAGTAGCATTTGGGTAAATTTATATTCAAAAGCTTAGTGTAGTGTCATACAAAATATGTTAGTTTCATAAACATTATTACGTTAACTTCCCTTGTCCCTGTCCACTTTTAGTCTACTTATAGTTTAATATTGATACTTAACTAGTGCACTAAAGTGGAAAATCAAAACAATTTTCTGACAGTTGGCCTATACTAAACAACAATATTATATGGTCAGAATTACGAAAATTACATCTTTCAGTATGTGTGTGTATATTGTACATCAATAAAAAAACATTAACATTTAAACAATAAACAATTTATTGTATTTCACAAAAATAAATTTCATTAGGTAGTATGAGAATTATTATAATTCATTACTAAAACTTAATAACACAGTAGAATTTGCTTATTAGTAAAACAAATAATTAATACAATCAGATTATTGAAACAATAAGGGCCAATTTTGACCTCAAAATCCTGTTATTCCGTGTTAACCAATGTACCTACTGTTATTACCATGTACATTATCATATGTTGTTAAGATGGATACTGATTTCCATGTGTCACTTTATTTCATTAAGACACGTAGAGAGAAGGGAAAGCCGATTTTAGTGCAACATAAGTGTGGTTTTAAACTCTGCGCCAGTATGAACACTAGAAAACGATATTGATAAATAAATATTTTACATAACATAAATAAAATTTTCCATAGTACTTACTATTTTTAAAATTATACTTTATGTTCATAATAAATAAACCACACACTTCACCTTGGTTCAAAGGTGTGTGAAACTGTGAACACTGTTGGGTTTTTCAACAATAATAATGTAATTAGTCATAAATTGGTTATTTATTTAGCATGTACATTAACGAAGAAAAAATATTAATTGTTCGTTAAATATAATGTAATAGATATAATCTTTAGTATATTATATACTAGGTACTAATAGTATTGATAATGTTGATGTGTCATTATATAATTTTAGCAACATTAAATTTTTAATGTTTTTGTTTTTGCAGGGCTCATATCAAAAAATTCCAAGATTAGCTCGAAGACTAGACAGTATAAGCTCTTTGCAGGTAAACACATCTTTGATGTAATTATGCATAGCCAATTAAAACCCCGTTTTATTTAAGCCGGCCCATATAACTATATTTTGTTGTATGGGTGTGCTAAGGACGGGTATATTATCTTCGGTTTGTGTGTATGGAATTTTTCAACCTATGAATTTTTCTAAAGAAATAGCTGAAACAGTAATTAATGCTAGTTTTTATATTTTCACCCCCGTTTTATTTAAGCCGGCCCATATAACTATATTTTGTTGTATGGGTGTGCTAAGGACGGGTATATAATCTTCGGTTTGTGTGTATGGAATTTTTCAACCTATGAATTTTTCTAAAGAAATAGCTGAAACAGTAACTAATGCTTGGTTTTTATATTTTCACCCCCGTTTTATTTAAGCCGGCTCATATAATTACATATTGTTTTATGGGTGTGCTAAGGACGGGCATATTATCTTCGGTTTGTGTGTATGGAATTTTTCAACCTATGAATTTTTCTAAAGAAATAGCTGAAACAGTAACTAATGCTTGGTTTTTAAATTTTCACCCCCGTTTTATTTAAGCCGGCTCATATAATTGCATATTGTTGTATGGGTGTGCTAAAGATGGGCATATTATCCTCAGTTCGTGTGTATGGAATTTTTCTACGTATGAATTTTTCTAAAGAAATAGCTGAAACAGTACTTACGCAAGGTTTTATATTTGATTCCCAGCCAATTATATTTTCACCCCTGTTTTATTTAAACCGGCTCATATAATTACATATTGTTGTATGGGTGTGCTTAGGATGGGTATATTATCCTCGGTTTGTGTGTATGGAATTTTTCTAAAAAAAAATAGCTGAAACAGTACTTACGCTAGTTTTTATATTTCATTCCCAGACAAATTATATTTTCACCCCGTTTCATTTAAACATTATAATATAACTGTTTTGATGTATGGATCAGCAGCTGTGGTTAGGGAGATTCCCCCCCCCCCCTAAAAAAAAAAGAAAACTTTTTACTGCTAACATTATGATCAAAGTATTGATAATGACCATTCATGTTTGCTAAAAACGCATATCGGGGGGATATTTGGGGGCCCCCCAAAAAAAATTAAAAAATTAAACATATTCCTAATTACGCCAGGATCAGACATCTCATCTTTGGTTTTATACATGGAATTTTTCTGTATAACTAGTATTTCTTAACTGTTGCCATGATTCACGACTACTATTTTTCCCATTTTACTTAAGTGTTAGTATAATTGTATTCTTTGGATGAGTGTATTAAGATTAGATGATATAATATTTCAAGTTTATGTGTTTTATAATTAATTTTATTCATACATAATTCTAAATAAATATGATTGAAGCTTAAATATTACACTAGTAAAATTATTAGATATTAACTTACAATATTTTTTGTTTCTATTTCAAGTTGTTTATCATGATGGTAAAGAGGCAAACAAAGGTCATTACTTTGCTGATGTATTCTATGTGGCGCTCGGTAGATGGTTACGGTTTGATGACGCGACTGTACGTTTTGTCACCGACAAAGAAGTATGTCAGCCAAAACCCCCATGTATGCCGTATTTGCTGTACTACAGAAGAAATGACACAATTGCTGCACTCTCTGCGTTTGATAATAAAGGCAGATAGTTTGTTATTTTTACAGACATTTTGGTACGTATTTTCCTACGCCTGGGCCAAATGTATGAATTTGCATGAATATTTTTTTATCACTATTATTTATGTTAATTTATTATTTTTTAGATTTATAATTATCAAAATGAAAACCCCTTAGTGAGATACATAATATTTCTTATGGATAGATATTTATACTTAGTTGGCCTTCATAGACATTGGGGGGTTTTTTCTTTTTTCTCTATGTTGAAGCATATTAACACAGGGTTACTTTAAACAAAATATTCTTATTATTATTATTTATTAAAATGAAAATAAAAATAATAATAATAGTTGTATTGTCTACCGACAATTTTGTTAGTTTTTCTCTTAAAAAATACTGTCATATTTTTTTTTTTAAAGGCGTATTAAAGCGTGACAAGATGTTAATGGTTAAGTGAAGTATAGTTTGTTTTTGCCTATTTGTGCAAGGCGTTTGTAACATATTATAAATATAAATGATACGAGACTAAAATTACTATTTTTTATTAACTCAATTATTTGTTAATATAAATACATTTTTTAATTACATATATTTTTTTTTTTTGTAAAGTATTAAATTACCTATGTTTGTACATAAAAATTAATTGTAATGTAAAGTATCTTAGAGATTATTGAGTCATGGTTGATTTTTTTAATAATTAAAGAGAAATTAATTTGTATAATGATAATAACTAAGTGAATACTGAAACCCAATGGAAATGTTGAATATATTTTTCAAAAATCATTGGCCTATTTTATACACAACATATATTATAAACAATAATATATGTGTGTGTATATATTTATATATCATTTATTTTAATTTTTTGAATCATATGCTTCTAAAACCATTTAAAATAGTTAAAATAATTGTTTTATTTGCATTTTACTATTGTGTAATTTATATATTATTTTTTCGGAAACTGATGTTTTGAATATACAAAAATAGGTTTGTAATAATAATCTACTCGTGTAAACATCATTTATAATTTTTTAATGGGTTTAATTTATGTTTGTTTTTTTTATTATTATTATTATATTATTATTTGTGGAGTATTACACACAAACTCAACTGTCATCTGTAAAATATAAGTGTCTTATTACAAATGTAAACTGGGACTATTGAGGGGAAATAAGAACTAACCAAACATGTCTCATTAAATTATATAATTTATACTTTATTTAGTCACGACTGCAACTTTTATAACAAATTGTGAGCATAATATTAAATATATGCTTTATAAATTATTATGTTAACATTTCAACTGTTTTGATAATTTTTATTGTAAATCCTACTTTTTCCTTCAAATTATTTATTAAAATATTATATTTATAACCAGTACAGTTCAACTAGTTTACAAAGAAGTTATACAATAATAATAAGAGGATAAACAATGTATAGATTTAATAGATAATTAAACTTTAAAGGTATAGATGTTCATATTACTTACAGTTTTATATACAACTTAAACCTGGATATAAGATAATCGTTTTTATATACAACAATATAAAAACTTGGTATATTTATATTACACTGATTATGTAAATCAGTTCCAGTATCAAGTGGATTCGTTTTACCAAAATTGGAGTTACATTAATTATATTTATTAATTTTAACTTCTGTGTGATAATCATGATTAATAGGTGTAAGCAAATGTCTATATTTAATACTGAATGATCAAGTAATTGTTTTTGTCAACGAATTTCAGTACCATTTTTTTTTATGTATATAATAATTACTCTCAATGTCAACAAAATAATAATTGATCAACATTTTAATTTACCGTTATACTCACAGATTATACCTAAGTAGAAAAACTAATCACAGAAATAATAATTATTATCTATGGATAACCATTACTGTTTAGATAAAGATAATAAGTAATAAATACTTATGTGGTATACAATAATTGCACTTCATGGCGTGGCTAGTAGTAGTTAGTCGACTAGTCATTGAATTGATTGTTTATTAATTATTCATTTATTGAACTTAAAAAAAGTATTTATGTAAGTATTTCCCAGGGAGTGTCATTAATGGGTGGCTTTTTCCATCAACCGTTTCATGTCATTGTAAATAATATAGCCCATATTCTTATTATGCCTCTCTATTGGTACAGATTGTATATTACTTATAAAAATAAAAAAAAGTAAGTATTTTGATGACTTAAAAGGTATTTATATTTAAATATTTTTAAAAAAAAGTATTTAAATACGTACTCTGATAACATTTGAAAAGTATTCTTAACAAGACTGAATATATAATGTGAGGATACTTCCGCGTTCCGTTAGGGGTGCGGTGGCTGGGATTTAATAGCACTGAATATCGGCCGCTGTAACTTGTAAGGATACTTGATATTAGTGGAAGGACAGGTTCAGCTTTCGGTCATCGCTGGATCAGTATATCAACACGTATTCATCATAAAATCGTAATTTCCATCAAACTTCCAATATTAATAGCCATATTATAAACTGATTGACGATACGAGTATTGTTAGCGAGTAAATATAAAAATAAGAAGTTAAGATTATTCTCAAATCTCAACACGTATAATATATTAATATACGTTTATTAGGATACGTCTTTGAGCTACTGACGGTTTGACCTTACCTATTTTAGCTTTCTTAAAATTACTATAGCTATCCGAATCAATCGGGATATTCGGGCCTGCTGAATACGATAAAAAAAATCGGCTAATTCGTAGACCTCCCTGAGGAAGTGGGCAGTGGGTGTCTTAAAAATTAAGTGACTTAAGCGCCTCACCCACCAACACCAAATAATTTGAAATAACTAAATGATGTTATAAAATATCGACCGGTGCAAATTCAGATTCTAACACATCAATAATTGTATTTTATATGTTAGAATCTGAATTTTCATCAGTTGATTTTAAGTTTCACATAATTTAATTATTTCAAATCATTTGGTGTCGTTGGCTGAGGGTGAGGCGCTAAGGTCAGTTGATTTTTGAGACACTTAATCAAATGTTGATGACATTATTTCAAGATTTGGAAAAACAAACCCAAGGAGATTAAACGTTGTCATATAATTATATAAATTAAGACGCTACAAGGGCACCCATTTTGGGGCGACATTCACCCTCTTAGACAAATGTGAAATGTTAGTAATTGTTTTAACCGTAAATTTGTAAATAATACTATAATAGACTATTACTTTTTTAGTTTTTACTGATGATATAATAGGTACATATCATATTAGTTATAACATTTTTATAGGTACGTCGTGCCTACATCTATCATAGAACTTGTATAATATCTATTTTCTGTTACATAAAAAAAAATGTTGGTTCTTAGTTTTTTTTTATACATGATATTGTCACATAGGTACTGATTGATGGGTGCATGCCGTTTTGACGCTACACTCGCAGTACCACTCGAGCTGTAGATCGTTAAAACCAGTGGCGAGTTTTTGGTTGGGGAAACATTGAAATAAAATGGCTTTAATTTCCCCTGTACCCAGTGTACCCGTTCACCCATAATTGGGATATAATAGGTAACATATTTGGAATGATCCGCATCCACTGTTTAAGATAAAATCTATTTTAAAAATTCTATATAATTGTACAACGAAAAACTGATTTTAACAAATATTGAAACATACATAATAATATTATTTATAATTATAATATAAATGACATTCAAGTTTGTAAATATTTTATAAAACAAAATTGTGTGATCTAATTTATAAGTTCGGAGACGTTGTCGAATTAAAGGGGAGTGCAGGGGGACTGAGCTCTACTACTTTTTTTTTTTACTTGGTTGGGGGTACTGTACAAAGTAATACCAGAAAAATTTTTTATTAAAATGTGGAGTGGATTTAAATTATTGTCAACCTACCTAATACATTTTACATTTTTTAATATAAAAAATATTTTTCTATCTCTTCTATGGTTTAGTTTAAACTACTTAATACCTTTTATAATTATTGTTTATATTTTATCACGCTTTCTCTTTGCCTAGTTTATAGAAGTGCAGTAAGAACAGATATTATGTACAATAAACATTCCAATATATACTAATAGTATAATACTATTGTATTATCAATATCTGTGGACTATTTTTTATAGTGTTGACAATTTGTGCAACTAG
>WHPZ01551675.1:0-23795 GCA_016617965.1 Macrosiphum rosae | reverse complement strand
AATTTTGTGTCGTGACCATATGCACCCAGGTAGTACGGGAGGATCAAAACGCATTAGGTAATTGCGCGGTTCAAAATGTAAAGAGTTAATAATATATTATATAGCGCATATAACACTGCGTAGATAGGTGCCTATAGACTATATAGTTGTAACTTTTACACAGAAATACTATACCGGCATACCGCAGACCGCAGTATGGTGTAATCATAGTAGGTACTAAGTATATGCGTACAGGCAAGGTTTTTTTATAATTTATGACCGTGAATATAGCGTGATACACCTATTATGTACACATTTTATTTGTACGAGTGCGGAAGGTAGGTAAACTACGTTTTAGTGAAAACGTTCATTTTTCACAGTAACTCTTCGAATGTGAAGAAAACAAAAAAACAGAACATCACCCAAGGGGGGTGATTGTGACGAAAGTAGAACTGTGGGTATATAATATTGTATTACAATAAAACGGAAAGTAGGTCAGTATAGGAATCAAACCAAAAAATAAAAAAAATTCTGGACCGGAAGTTTTTTGTTGGATTACTATTCTTTTACCCGACACAGCAGTAAATAGAAATTGTCCCAACAGGCAAAGCCGGTAGTTTCGATATCGAACTGCCATAGATCCTGCATGATCAGGAGATTCGGTGTTTTTTTTATATAATTACCTTCTATATTGAATGTATACAAAAGACGAACGCACGACGCCACGATGTCGAACGCCGCCCCACGACGATTATTCAATATATGTTACAACTGCTAACAATCAATTTACAGAGAATTATAAAACAGCCATAAACGATTCCCTGGTGTTGTTATTCCGGCAATCAGTCACCGGTGGTGACGGAGAAAACTTAAAATTGCCCTTACCTAGTTTTGAGTGCACAAATGTCGAAATCGGAATAATGTTATACTCTGTGGTCAATAATAATTGTTATATTGGTATAATAAATGCTGCCTGCACACATAAATCAATCTTAATTTTTTTTCGTAAGCTGAAAGGTGAAAACCACTCAAAACTACCAATTTATTAGAATTATATGGTAGTTTTATGGATTAAAATTGTAGATGATCAACTAACAACTTGTACAATTGTTTGACTACAACCGAAGTCTAAAAATCTTACAGATCTTCATTGATACTTAACAATTCGCAAAATAATTCAATGCGGTGGAAATCTCTCTATCAAATATGCCGACTATGAAGACCAGCGCTGGATTATTGATTATAATATTATATAACAACAATTGAAAAATATTATTTTTCTAGATACTTTTGAGCTTTGATGAAAAGATTCTCGAGATTTCAAGTACTATACTATCAAATCGACATACATTTTATAATGGTATGACAGCCGTAAAGGAAATAGGAATATATTTCTAAAAATAAATAAACATTTTCTTTTTTTTATATATATATTATAATATATTTTTTATACTGAAAAACAATTATTTAGGATTTTTTATAATAATACAAGTTACAAATCATCTTCGTTACTTTTTTTATAATATAATATAATATTATAAATAGAAACACAAAAACATAATTATATAATTTTTAAACGCTAAATACAACTTACTTTCATTTAATTATAAGGATGATGAGCAGTTTTCAATACATAAATTACACTTCGAACAATACGGGGATCGTAATAATATACTTTGGATGTTTGATTATTATTATTTTTTAATTACTTCGTATCATTTAAATTATAATAATAAAAATAAAAATAAATATTTACTTTATTTATATTATTATACTTTCATTATTGCTTTATAATCAGTCCTTGTTGTTTGCAAGTATAATAATGCAAAGTAAAAATATTGAGATCGAAAAAAAAAACAGGGGATATAATATAATATTATTACATTATAATAAACTATCTAGTTATTCTTCAGACAATATAATTATTACAAGATACATATTTTACTGTTAAATTAAAAAAACAAGTCATGTGTACAATTAAGACACCATTTTATAATACTGATTTGGATTTAGGCCGAAATAAAATAATGAAAACTGCATCTTAATATACTCAAAAAAAAAACAATTCCTCATCAATCCCGTCTCTAATATGATATAAGCTTGACAACCATATATTTCGATTAGTCTAAAATATTAATTCTTAACGCAACTTTTTAGTAGAAATTACCTTAACCAGTAATGGGCAACAATCACACTTTGTTTGCACCCTATTACTGTATTTTAATTTATATTATAATATGTCTATATTATTAGTTATAATATATTTATGCTAAATTTTGCTAATAACAAGAAATTTATGAAATTCTCACAAAAAAAAAGTTTAAAAAACAATTAAAGCCGAGTATAAATATATGTATAAAATTTATTATATATATAATTATTTAAATTTTTATATATGCATATATAAATTGAATTATGTTTATGATTATCAATCTGGTCTGTTTTTTAAATTTATAAACAGTTCTCAAACGTATAAAATTATTTTTAAATAAATAATTCTTAATTTTTTTTAATTAATTTTTTAAATTTTTTTTAGAAATAAAAGTATTAAATGCAATTTATGAAGACTCAAGCCAATTTTTGTATGTTTTGAAAATGCAGAAAAATA
Organism: Macrosiphum rosae; assembly: GCA_016617965.1. Lineage (NCBI taxonomy): Eukaryota > Metazoa > Arthropoda > Insecta > Hemiptera > Aphididae > Macrosiphum > Macrosiphum rosae. Next base: position 21,208 of record WHPZ01551675.1, on the reverse strand, counting down.
TTCTTTGGGCCTAACACAGTATCTAGATTATTAAACACAATACATCATTATTATATACAACCAAAAAATGGAAAAAAAAAAACAGAACACAAAATATAAAAAGCAATAAGGTTTTTTTTATTTTATATAAATAAAAAAGTATGAATAAAAAAAATGTGCACTAAGAAATAAACCAGAACAATGTTTATATCAAAAAGTAAACAAAATAGCCTAATAAATAATACTAGTTCGGTATATTTTTTAAGTATCAGTATTAACATCAAATACTATTAAAAAATAACACATCACAACTAAATAATAAAAATATGTAATAATTAAAATGTAAATAACTATTTAGTTTTTTCAGATAAATATATGAAATAAAAAAGTATAAAAATAATAAAAAGAAAAAGTTAACTAAGTAGTCTAACTACATACTTAACAATGCAGTGGAGATGGGATAGGGCGATAATGATTACGGGAGGGGTTATGGGCGGGGATATTTAATAAATAACAAAAATATACAATTTGTTTAAGTATAATATCTCTAGAAAACGAAAACTTTTTTTTGTTTTTTTTAAATAAATGTTTTCTTAAGAGTATTTAAATAGTTACGATATAACATTTTCTCATTCACTCTAAAAACCAAAATTACTACACAACATTATTTTAATATATAATATATATAAGAATAAGTATTTAGACATTAAATTAAGATTTATTTAATTATATTTATATATAAATATATTTAATATTATTTTAATGATGCTACATATCAAAATGTAAACAATTTTATTGGAAAAAATATCATTTTTTTTCTTCTTATTTTTATTATTTTAACACGAAATGGCACATTTTAATGTTAAAGGTTCTTAAATTTGGCAATATTAGGACTTACAATAATAAAATATTTGTTATTTTAGTTTAATATATAAAAATTATAAATTATATTACACAAGTAGATATAAAATTTAGGTCTATATTTTTGCATTGCTTTTGACGCACCAAGCACACACTCATGTTAAGCTTTTACATTAATTATTATTAAATGAAGTCACTTTTATTTTCCTAATTTTCATCCAGTCTTTGTCTGACGAGCGGTGTTGGCACTAATATATAACCTATTTTATTAATTTTATTCTACTCTACCATATGATTGTATTTTAGTTAAATTGAGCTTTAATTAGCTAGTAAAAAATGTCTAAATGTAAATAAGGTGTTCGAGATGGTGGGGTGTCGAGGTATAAGGGAAAATTGGCAGTTTAAATCACAGCCCGATCACCACACCTATACTATTAAAATGTGCCGCTTCGGAATGGAACAATTTTTTTAAATAATTTATAAAATATATATTTATATATTATATAGAAATTTTTCAATTATTTAATTGTGTAAAAAAAAAGAAAATGAATGAAAATAATATTAAAAATGACCATGGCTTATATGGATGTAAATTAAGCTTTGAATAATATATATTATATACCTTTTATATATAATAAAATTTATGTTACATATATTTGTAAAAACTTTGTGTAAACTGTGAAGAAAAAAAATTATTATATTATTTAGCACCAAGGTCCAAGGATGTTGGAGGTAGGTGCTGTTTATTTCTTTAAATGGTTTTTGTAAAAAAACTTAACAAGGGATATGTCAGTATACATTATTAAAATCTTACACAGTCGTGAGGAAAACTGAAACAAACTTTTAACATTTGTTCACAGTAATTGTGTTAAGAATCTAACACCTACAAAAAAAAAAAACTCAAAGAGAAAAATTTGTTGATAATAAATTATTAATCACTAACACTGGCAATATCATTTATATTAAATGTCATGTTTTCTGACGAGAACATTCTAGTCACGACTTCTCATAGAGATCGTCGGTCAATTTTTGAGAAAAAAAAATTAAACAAATAACATATTTTATCAACAAAATACACAATAACCAAATGGATAATAATAAAAATTCTTTAAAAAGAATAATAATTTAATAATAATAATTAAAAAAAAATGACTCGTTTTGTTATGTTCGTCAATTAAATCAATCAGCCTTCGATTGAATCCCTTTTTTCTCGTTCCACTAAATAGAGCGATATAAATGTCGTGTTTACTATAATCTAAGTTTAATACTAAATGTTTTGGATCAGTTTTTAGGAATCATTTAGGTACTAAATAAAAGGGATTTATTATGGTACTTTTATGTTTGTCCTTGGCTTAAGAGATGATGCGAATAGCTTGACGCGCAGGTATCTTACATACCGGACAGTGAGATAGTCCGTTTGAATCGCAAGCGCTTGATGCGCAATCCAGGCAGAATAAGTTGTGACCACATGGAATAAGAGCAGCATCAATATCTCTCATGTGACAAACTAAACAAGTCTTCTTAGCAGGCGGTGGAGATGTTGAACTTGCAGGAGATGGTCTGGACGATCCCATGAATCCCCAGAGGCCAACATTCTCAAACGACGGTGATTCTCCGCCAATTCCTTCATCTGACCATATGTTTCCCAAGTCACCAAGTGCCGATACACCAGAACCGCATGAGCTTACTGAACCAGAGCTGCATCCTGAACTGCCGGATAATATAGCTGGACCCATGGAGTCGGTAAGATCAAAAAGACCGGCCAATGGGTTGGCTTTGCAGAGGGCAGCTAGGGCAACACCATTCTCTTCATCAGTCATGCCATTGCCAGTGCGTAGAGCTATATGTGCTTCAATTTCACGTTTGGCAGTTTCCACGCTGTCCGGCAGGCCGGTAACATCGAATACAGGTTCCTTGTCACGCGAAGGAGTTACAATGTATGTGCCAGTTTGATGTTGAATGCGTTTAATGGTCGCACCTTTAGGACCAACAACAAGACCGACAACCCTGTATGGTACTCTAACCTGCACATTCGGGAAAAAAAACAATAGCCATTAGTGTCTACTCTCTTTCACTGTTATACACAGATAACATGCAAATTTTAAACATACCTGGATCGTAACGTGTCCGGGAACGCTAGGAGGTCCTGGCGGCGACAGAGTTCCAGCCATGTTTTTGCGAGAAGCTCTGATCTGCGAAAAATGTTCGGCCGCCGACAGTATCTCTTTCTTTGCCTTGGTCACGTCTTCCTTGCGTCCTGTCACTACAAATACGGGTTCTTCGCCACGCACCGGAGTCTTAATGTAAGTATTGGTCTTGGCGCGGAGAGCCTTAATTTTGCAACCTGGACAAGAAGAAGAAAACCTCGATTAAAATTCATCCCTGCATCTGCGCCGCAAGTAAGTGTAACACACGTATTTCGTTAATTTTTTTCCATCCCCCACCCCACTCTCGTCCCCACGAAAGTCACGCGTCATATCGATTCCGTACTCGTCCTCGTAGTTTCAAAATAAATTAATGAGGTGCAGTATTACGAGTTACGACCGACGGCGGGCGGGCGGCGCGCGTGTGATCGTGTCAGAGACAGAAGAGGCGAGGGAGGGGCCGTTTAACAGTCTATCGGAAACCCGTGGTAAGCAGACGCCGCTCACCTTGATAGAGGCAGTTCAACCGGCGCGGCGCTTTGTCTCCAACTTCGCCAAACGACGGCTGGTGCACGCATTATTTAATAATAATAAAAAAAACGTAATAATATATAATTATTTGAACCGCCGCCGCCGACACCATATCGTCGCATTGTGTGTGTGTGTGTTACCCAACTACTACTAACTACTGCCGCCTCCATTCACCCAACCACCTACCCACCCGCCCGATCGCTTTATATTGGATATGAAATTCGAGAAAAAGAACCCGATTTGTCGTGTTGTGTAATATGTACAAGATATAATATAATAAAAACGTGTAATATAATATTCTGTCGAGACTCAACCGATATTCATCGAGGCGTTTGTTTTACGACGGGGTACTGAGTTGAAGGGGATCCGATATTGCGCATAATAATCAAACACTCGTTTTCTTATTCGGTCACCGGAAATGAAAACATCGGACAAAAAACGTGCGAGTCCATTTTTCAGGCGTGTTAACCACCAGAGGTACCAGCAGTGGTGTGATCGACAGAAAAATATAAACACGACGAAACCCAAGTCGGTGGTGAAAAAATAGGACTCGCTGCAGAGCGGTGGGGCGGAAAAGGAATTTATTTTTTCGGGTACCGAAAAGTTTGCCCTCTTGCAGACTTTCAAGGGCGGGTATATGAAATTATATGTAGAGGGGATGAGGGTAGGCCGCACACATAGCACTCGAGTGGCGGCGGCGGGGCTGAGAAAGCGGAGGGTAGGTGTCTGCGCGTCGGGTTGAACGGCCTACACAAATCAATTCGCCGATGGCGAGGGGGTGGAAGCGGCGGCAAAAAAGGGGGGGTGGCGTCCGGATCCCTGCGCGTCGCCGCCGCGCGAAACGCACGCACACGTGAGCTACGATTTCGCAGGCAAACGACCGCTGCCGCCGCCGCCGAGGGGCGCGACGGCGGCGGCAGTATCCAAGGCAACAACATCCGTTGTCATGGGGAAGTGTGTGTGCGCTGTGCAAAGAGGGGAAAGCGGCGGCTGCGGAGTTTCCAGAGCTGCGAAGTATAATCTTCCACTCGGCTCGCCCGACGTCTTCGCAGCGGAGAGGGATGGAAGAGGGTGTTTCGGGATTATATTATAGGACGACGGTGGCCGCCGGGCGTTGGAGTAAAAGCAAAACACTACGACCACGTCTTCGTATAAACAAAATACGATATAAAATTATGAACAATAACCAATAGCGAAAGAAAAAAAATTCATCCCAGAGTCCTCAAGACAAATAATATATTGAGACATTTCCACAAAAAAGATCATTTTTACGATACCACGCGGCCGCAAATCCGGTCGTAAACGTCGGTAAAAATCGCTCTTTCTTACCACTCATTCGACATTTGGACGATTTTATTTAGTTTTTTAAGGTCGATTCACAAACACGAACACAGGTGTACCTATCGGTGTTGTTTTTATCGGCGCGTTTTGTTTTACCCTCACCGCAAAGGGTTGACACACCCTAGCAGCATAATATTTACGGGGTAGATATGCGTGGACTATAGTGCGAGGGGTAGTTGGGGGAGTGGTGGAGGTGGCACACGGTCGGCCCAGACTGCAATATCGATTTCGTCTTGTGCACACGCGGCGGCGGACACGGAACCGCTGCCAGTGGTGGGGTGCACGACCCCTTATACCACATTATACACGTGCCGTTTTTTTTCTAACAATCTCAAAACGCACGATCGTCGAAAAATAATTCACCGAGGTGCCAAAAATGTTCGCAAGACTTTCGTCGAAATCGGCACAGCCACTGCGTCTATTATTACGGCAATAGGTATTAATGATATTATAAATCTATCGCTGAACACGGAGGACGACGATTTTCTGTATGAGCAGCGGTTCCCACCCACTTTTTATACGTTTTTGAGAAAAAAACCAGTATCTGGTATTCTGACGAAAAATAAAGATTCGTCGGATTGTGTTTCTTTTATTATTTATTGTTAAATAAGGAATTCCTTTAAATGGGGAAAAAAATGTATTGTTGTAGAGAGGTACATGGTATATTCGGGTAGAAAATACGGGTCTTCACTCTCGCCGGCGGTATACACGGCGAAGGTTATAATATATTATACGTAGAGCCGTAGCAGAGGTTCGCAGTTCAAACGTATACACAGATCGGGTCGCACGGTTTGAACAGGTAGACGAAGAGAAGGAGGAACAGGTACACACAAAAAAAAAAGCATTGTGATCCCCAGCGAATGTGGTCCAACCCCACGGTGGGCAGCTGGCATTCAATATACCCGTCGGGGAAACGGTCTAATTTTTTTTTCATCTCGTTTCACGACCACCTGACTCCGAAGAATAAACGACGCGATGCGACCGACATTGCCCGACACGGGAAAATAATATTATAAAAATCGATTTATTGTCATCGTCGTCGGGAGGAGGATACACCGACACCACTAGTCCCTCCCTCCGTGCCGCTGCTCCGGCATAACCAACACATACACAAGCACTTAATAATATTATATTATATTATTATACACACATATATATATAAAATAAATCGCCGTGCGACAACGACCACGTGGTTTACACGACGACGACGACCGATGTACGTTAAATATTATTATACGACAACCTTGGGACGACCGATGTGATATTGTTGTTGTCCGTTTGGCGGGAACACATTGTCCGTGTTTTATTAGACTGTTGTTTTTTCACGCACGCACGCACCCACGCGTCGACACACAGACCATGTTATGATATAGGCGAGCTATAATATGTGCACACACACTGTTCTGTGCAAGGCGAATGTTTTGGCCGAAGACCGTGGCCTTGGTAACCACCGGCGCATTGGGTCAATGGTCCTGAGGGGGCCCCCTAATTAGCGTCGGCGTCATCGTAGTCGTCGTCGACGACTGATTGATACGCGCTCGAAGGGAGGGTGAGGGGATGTGTCTAAGGTTGTCGGGGTTGAAAACTCGCAGCGGCGGCGGCGGGAGACGATAAATCACGAAAAATGGTTTTTATTATCGCGTTAAAACGAGACGGTTTGTCTTATTTGTTTTCTTTCTTTCTTTCTTTCTCAGTTTCTCTCCGCCGGTTTCAAGGTTGTGCGAGAGCCGAAGTCTAACCGTCGTCGCCGTCGTCCGAGGTTATAAACGAAATGAAAAAAAACTCGAACGCCATCTGACACACACACACACACACGCGCGCGCTCTCTCGCTCGCACACACGCAAGCAAACCCGGCACGACCGATCCGATATTGTTTGTGTCGTAATTGTGAGAGAGAGTGTGTGTAGACCACGAGGTCTTTACCCGGCAGCAGAACAGGAGGCGCCCCGACCGTTTCCTGCCAGCTGTCTCGCCGTGTGGAACGCGAACACACACACTCACAAACACATAACCTACGACGAGAGGTGCTGCACCGCCACCGCCACCAGACGCTTTTGTTTAATGAAACTTGACGACCGGTTTCAACTCGTCGTCGTCGTAGTTATTATTGTTATTACGTGCATGGTGTGGTATACCGCGGTACAGGATACCACCGCGAGTGTCGTGTGCATAGGGGCTGCCGCCGGTGGATCGGATTGCTCGCGCCGCCCGCACGGAATTTGCGCGCGCAAATCTCGTCGACGGTAGTGAAAATCGGAAAAGACGAAAACCAATGACCGTATACGGCCGAATGTAATAATGTGATTACGAAATTAATAAAATATAATAATTCAAAACAGTCAGCAGACCAACAAACGAATTAAATCGACGATTTAACACACCACAGATCTATCGTTGTTATTTCGTGGTCGACGAACGGTAATCTCGTGCTGTTATCTGGAATACCGAATAACCGATGTATATTATTGTTGAGCCAACAGGTAGTCGGGCTATAAATGAAACTGAAATACCCGGCGACGTAAATCTAATGTACACGAATGTGTATGATAAGCCCCGATCACCGGAATCCCCACCGGTTCCGAAAATAAACCCACGTGTGTGCGTGCGCGTATGCATGAATTGTTGAATAATATATTAAAAATAATGTAAAATAATAAGTATATTAATTATGTGGTATAATACTATTATAATATGCTTACATACACGAGTGTGCAAGACAAAACAACCAGAAACAATAGTAATAATAAATGAGTCTTATATATAGGTACGGTACCTATAGTATAATAATAATACCTATGTAATAATAATGTTATATTACCTTGTCTGCCAACGATCTCGGCCACGTGTTCGGAACTGGGCACCGGTACGCATTCAGTCATGTTCTGGCTCTTCTTGTTCCTCGGTTCTTCCGGGAATCCGTGGGGAATGTAATTGGGTGCCATCGAGGATTGGTCCATGTTCTGGCCGCCGGACAGAGTGTTGTTGTCCACCTTCTGTTGTCGCTGTTCGCCGTTCATGTACAACATGCTGAGTTCCAGGGCCACTTGCAGGGCGCGGGTGTCTTCGATGACTTTGTTGTTGTGTTGGTTGGTCGAGAATTCCAGTTCAGAAAATAATGTGGCCGGCATCTTTGTTGCTGCGACGGTTTTCGACGAAACGACGGTTTTTGAGAAAAAAGTGTGGTTTTTAGAAAAATAAATTTCTACGTTAACTTGATAAAAGCGTTTTTTTTCCTTTGATAATCCGGTCGGCGAAAATCGGTAGGTATAATATTAATAATGTAATTTACGTTAAATTCGTATACTCGTGGCGTGACCCGCGCGAATTACATGTGCGTTGCGGCGGAAAAGATAATTTTTCAAAAATCAAAAAAAAATACAAATATTCGCTCGTATAGTCGTATACTGTAATATAGTCATACAAATAAAAAAGGAATTTACGTTCGAATTTTTATAGTCGGGCGGCAGTGGCAGCCGGAGTACACGCTCGCCGGTCTGTGGTCCGTTGTCCGTGTCTGTGTGGTTCGCAAATGTGTGGAGTCGACGAGACGCGAGATTTTACCGTACGTGTAAAAAATATTTATTTATATATTTTAATAATATAGTTAAAAGTAGTAGTGATTTTCGGCGCGCTTGTTTGTGTGTACGGTGAGTGTACGACGACGGCGTCGACTACGAGTGCGCGTGGTGAACGTGCGTGTGAACTCGATGGACTGACTGACTGAACGAACGATTTTCTAACGACTGCCGTTTGAGACGGGGTGGCTGTGCGCGTTTGCTTGCCGGGTTCGCGCGCGCCGCCGGCCGCTTTTTTTTCCCGTGGTGCGGTGCGCGCGCGCGCGTGGTGGGGTGGCTACGCGTCGGCCGCGGGGTAGGGATGTCATGCGGCGGCGGCCGGCCGGCGTCTTTGCTCTCCTCGCCGCCCCGCCAGTACCCGACCGCGCACCGACCCCTCTTCCCATCGACACCAGAGCAACCTCCGCCGCGTTCGAACGCCACCTCCCCACCCGCCGCCAACCCATGGTTCTCTGTCGAGGAACGCGAGACCGGGGGGACCCTCCTCGACACCCGTCTTTCTCACGCACCGGTACAGCCGCCGAAAGACCGGCCGGTCGACCACGTGATTTTTTTCCCCCTCGAAACGAAGAAAATAAATCGGGACGTTAAATAAAATAACGCGTTGTTATTATTATTAATATCAGTATTCAGTATCGTTATTATTGTGAATACCTGTGAGTGTTAATGATTTAATGATTTCGTTGAATTAGAGTGATTTCCGACGAAATCATGGGTTTTCTGCCGTGTGAGCGAGGTGGCGGGGGCTGTGATACCTACGACGAAATTGTTAACGAAAATAACAAAAATCAATACCGCCGCCGCCGCCGCCGCCGCCACCGTGTTTATTCTTATCGCCCCTCTCGCCCCGCCACAGGTATATTTGGCACATGGTTTTGTATTTTTCCGGTGAAAATAGTTCTAAATATTAATAACGATGGTAATATCGTACGTTATTTATCGTTTCGTTACAATAATATTCATCAAACCACATGCATTTTTCGACGACGACCCACCCACCGCAGCAGCCATCGAATTAATACTGTTTTATTTTACGCGCGTTCGAATAGAAAATTTCGAAAGTCAAAAACCGTTGCGAGCCTCCGTGACCGCATTGTATTATAATAATTTATAATATTATATTATCATTGTCGTCAATGCCGCCGCAACAGTATTAGGTATACGGTTTTTAAAAATAACGACTTATCGGTTTGCTTTAGAGCACAGGTTCGATGCGTTGTCGTGGTACGTCTCTCGATTATATTATTATTATTTACTATAGGTATACAGAGTATCAATAATTATTATCAGACTTGTACGCTTAAACCTTTGGTAATTTACAATAATATATAATAATAGCACACCCGTTTGAATTAAAACAATATTACTACATTGACATTGTAAACCAAGTAAATAAAATTCATATATATTTACACGGCAATAATACAAGTTTATAATATGGAACATATTATATGTTATTATTGTTTATTAATTATTAATTGTATTTAAAATATTTAATTAGTTATTAATTCGTGTGATATTAAACATGCATAAAAATATTCTTCCTGCCGAATGCTGAAATGAGCAACCGGTATATTATACATTTACCGGCTGAAAATACTTGATTTTAGTGGATTTACAAATTATTCATATCCGTATTTAAATCGGAGAATCTTTATAATATTAGATTTTAAAATAATAAATCGTGAAAACTAAATTATTAATAGCTTGTACCATTGATTTTATAATATACTATATTATAAAATCAATGCTTGTACTAACGACTAAAGTACAACACGGATCTTAAACATCCTTATTTACCAATTTTATTTATATATTATTATAATATATGTTGTTGACATTGATTTGGTTTTGCATAAATATTAAATACTATTCAACTATTATTATAAATTATAAAAACAATTTCAGACGGATATTATAATATCTTATACAATGTACATTCTCAAATCTCAAGATTCATTACAAGATTCAGTACCTATCAGATTTATTCACTTAAAAAAAATATTTGATGAAGTTATCAGGCATTTTTACCACATTTAAAAGGACAAATACAGAGTTTCTTATTAAAATCTTATTGAAGTATTTTCATGAAATATACCTAACGGCTAGTGTAATTAATTAATATAAGTTTTATTTTGTAAAAAGATTCAAGCACTGCCGCACTGGTAATCCCTGTCCAAATAGTTTTTTTCTAAAAGAATACTGAATAGTATATTATTACTTATTACTTTATTAGTTTATTAATTATTTAAAAGTGTACACTTTGGCGTCATTTTCAATAATACTTACACATTTGGAAAATTTAAGAAATAAAACTTACAAGTATTAGATGGCTAATAATAAATTAATTTTCTTTGGTATTTCAAACACGTCGGCAATAACCTTTCTCGAATATTGGTTGCACTTGGTACTGAAGTGGAGGGTTAAAGGAAATTAACTTAAAATTAAAATAATAAAATGTAGAGTCTAGTTTCAAATAAGAATTATTGTTTCCCGTAACTCTTCAATGTTTGTCAGGCGAGATCTAAACAAAGTGGTGGAAAATTCGTTTAACGAATCATATTACATTTGTAATTTTGCGTACTTCTATGGTAGGAACGTTCTCAAATAATTCACGTGTCCACTGGCGTTAACATTTGTTTTTGCATTTACAATGACGATATTTCAATAAAAAAACAAAATAAAATATTCATTTCGAATTCTTCAAGATCAATAGTTTTATGTCCGGGAACGTTCTGATGAAAAACAACATCTGGTTGGTCGATGATGGAAGTCGTGAATAAAATATTTGACTTATGCGTCCAATTGTTTTGTGGAAAGTTGAATAAACACGTTTACGTTTGCCAATTAATTAAAATAACAAAACAATAATAAATTGGAATCGTACAGTATTGATTATAAGGCACAACTTCAAGTTACATTTTGAATTATTGAAATGATAAGAATTTCCATTTGCAGAAAAGCGATAGCAATTTCTTTTAGGATCAACTACGACATCAAATAAACATAGTTTATGAATTATTATGAAATGTAAAATTACTATTATTATTGATCAATGGATCTATTGTTTATCACCAAGCAAAACATTTCATAAGTGTATGATGAAAATGAAAATAACTGTATTCGATAACCTATATATTTATGAAGATTACTAAAAAAAATCTTTAGTTTTTTTATATTTCAGAAGAACAGAATGATACAAAAATACTAAAATATTTCAGTTAAAAAACATATCTTATAACTTCATGCAACTATGCAATATTGTTAATTTTTTATGGTAGCGATAAATAGGTTGCTATTTTTTATTTCACTCAGTACCGACTAATAAACATCTATAATAGCTATAGAGAAAATATAAAATATATATAATTGCATAATTCATCATTTTTTTTGTTTTTCTCCAAGCTAACATTTATTTATATTGTTTTTTTATAATATGTTTTCACCATATTTTATTATAATATACATTATTTATTTATTAATATTATCCCAGCAATTATATAAGTTTAATGTTTTTTACTTGTTATATTATACGTAGACGAAATATTATTTTTTAGTGATTTATATTATCTAGATTCGTTATAATTGTTATTGCATTGATACCGATACGTGCAGTCTTGTTACATTCTGTGAAAATAATTTTTAAGTAAGTGTTTAAAATATATTTTATTCAACACCTTTTTCCCTCCTGTCCATTGAGAAAAAACGGTGGCGAAAAAAAATGTTCTCACAGAATATGAGAATTGAATTTTCGCGAAAAAACAGTATCCATTGAGAGGATGATTTTGTACCACCTAAACCTTCTATGCACCTGACGCACATTTCGCGATGGTTTTTTTTTTACTCGTGATGTCAGCCTTGTAGTAGCATTATATTTTTGTACATGTATAATCCGCCTTCTTTTCAAAATTGAAAGCACATATAATATAATGCACGATGTATTTTTTTTCGGCGAAACCGCCCAAAAACGTAACAATATAATATTATATACCTACCAATCTGCAATAGCCAATAGAATTTCATTCACACGAGCATTTATAATATGGACCTATATGGAATATACTAGAGACACCACAGTTGTTGTTATTCTTTCTGCTTTCGTACAGTTTTTTTCGCGACTGGGTTTACGAGGAAAAATCGTTTTTTCCCACGGAGTATTTATTTTTTTTTATACAGAATTTAAAGTTTAGACAAGCGGAGTTGAGTGGTTCTCCTGCAAGGAAACCACACAAAATGTTGCTACACTAATATCTCAACCCCAAATTACTTATAACTAGTAAAATTTGATTTTCATGCATCGAAATTATCAGAGAAATATTCCGCTCAGGAATATGAAATCAAAATTGTGTGTTGTCTCATTAAATAAAGTATGTACATACTTAAACAGTTATAACAATAATAACCAACAGTAAGAATGTAAGAAACACATACCTAGGTTTTTATATCAAAAACATTGTTTCGTATGATGACTTGAAGTTGTGTAAAAATTATATTTTCAAAACCGTTCAAGTTACTGTTTGAGCCTCGTGGTAATGCGTGTATATACTGTTAAAAAATTGCCCTCTTTAAAGACATAAAGGGTATAAATAATAATTATAGGTACCACTCTATAAAGTTCTATAAACGTATTTTACTAGAATAAAGAGAAAATAAAAACCACTATAATAATAATAATATATTATGTTGATCAAATGACAAATGTGTGTATTGTTAAAATAGAACTGGGGGACGGAGTGGCCGAGCGGTCTAAGGCTCGATACCTCGGTCATGGGCTGTATTTTTCTTCGGCAAGTCCACGGCGTCGGAGAACAAGGGCCGCCCCACCCCCCGTCAACCCATATATTATTATGTTGATTAGATGATTTTCAATTTCGTCGAATTGAAATTAAAAAAAATTATCTGCTCAATAATTTTCAGTAAGCAACGTTGATTCTCAATTGGAAAAAAATACGATTGCATCTCCACAGGACGCTACTTAAACGATATAAAAATCTAAATAATTTAAAATATAAGTAGGTTAGGCCTACAATACTTAAAAATTTCAATAATTAGGGTTTGAATAAATTTACTATTAAAGGAAGAAATGGAAGTGAGCGTGCGATTGATGTATCACCCTGTAAATTCATTTTGCTACTCGTGAGTGGTGAGTAGTGTTTTTATTCACCAATTGGACTTTAAAACAAAGCTTGCCCTTTTTGAACAACATACATTAAGACCTATAACGCCCCTATATTATTAACTAACGGGCGTGTTTGTGACGTCTTTGAGTTGTTTGTTACGATTTTACCGCCTTCATGAATTTCAGACGACCCCTTTTCACGTACTTTGAAATCAACGTGGCATAAAGTAAATGTGAATTGTTATCTACAACAATATTTTCGCTAACCGTATAAGACGACAACAATTTAAGTAAAAACTTGCAACAATTGTTGAACTAGAATAAATCTTAACATTTTTAAATTATTTATTTATTAATTCTACAGTATGATGTACCTAGGTATGGAGAAAACTTTAGGAATATAATATTATATTGTTAAAATGTGTATTGATTCAATAATAATTAATTGCATGTATTATGATTTAAATAATTAACAGTATGTCGTCGATATTGTAGGATGTGCACCAAGATTGATTACATGATTTGAATATTTGATTTAATACCTATTGGCTATTATATATATAAATATATAATTAATTATTACGTTATTATTAGAAAATTGTTATTGCTGATTATATAATTTAAAATGTTTCTGTTTAAAATACACATTGTGTGATGTTTCTCCAATAGTCCAATGACAATATTACAAATTATTTTCCCGTTTATAAATAATTAATTAATAAACCTATCTAGTAATACCTACTATTATTTATTTTTAATTTTAAACGTTTGTATAATGTCTGCAAGTTTCAACGACCTGTGTCTTCCAGCATGGAATTGAAAATATAATTTAATTCCTATAAAATGTATAACATTATTGTAAAAACATATTCGGTTGGGAGTTGGGAGTACTCCAGTCTACAAAGTATAAATTGTTTTATTTTAAACAAGTTTGGTGTTTCCTTAGAGGTTAATATTATAAATCAATATATTGTATACAGGACACAAGTAAAACAAAAAATAAAATAAAACTTATAAGTAATAACATATTATGATTATCAATAAACTCTGTAAAATATGAAAAATGTAGTCATAAACTGATAAACTATATAGGTACCACTATTACCTAGGTGGTAATCACACGGTCTCACAAGTCACACTGTCACAGTGTCACAGTGTATTTACATAATATGTTTAATTACAGAAACATATTATACCAATTGCAATTACCTATATTTTTCAACAATAAGCTACTTAATTATTGTACAATGTTCTTGTACAAATTCAATGTTTGAATATAGTCCGAATAGTTATTTAATCCTAATTTAAAAATTTAAGTTTTTGAATCTATTTAAAGAAATTAGTGGGTAAATAATAAATATAGATACTTAATACATTATTTAAATGATTACAAATTACAAATATTATTAATATACACTTATTTAGGTTGAAATAATTATCCGTTTGCAATCCCCTTGATTATATTAGTAGGTACCTTAGGGTAGGGTACTTTAGGGACTTAGGGTTAGGATACTTATGTTTTCAATGTTTTATGTCATATGTGTATCACACACAGTGCATGCACGAAAAGCTACCGACTGTCTGTAAGTTGTAACATTTTTAATGAAATATGGCTTATTTGTGGTGTAAGATCAACTTCCAACACAATATTAATTGAGATGCTCCAATAAAATGTTAAAAAAATATGCTCCAAAAGTCCTGACATTTTTGATTTTTTTAATATTTTTTTAAGGATTTAAAATATATTATATAATTTATTTTACGTTCATTTTATTTTGAGTCAAATTAAGTTAAACTAATTATAACTGCAGTATCCAAGAATCAGCTGCAATAATTTAATGTCTTAATATCGATGATAGGTATCAAAATAAATGAGATACAAATTCGATTCAAGAAATTATATTACTTAACATGCATATTTTAAACTTCAGATCAGAGAAGTTAATAAATTAATTAGAATGCCAGAGTGGACTGATTTGATATTTTAATTAGGTATTTAAAGGAAAAAAAAATGACGTTTTAATATTGAAAGTTTTTCAAATTTAATTTATTTGATTTTTAGAAATTATCTTAATGAAAAGTGGTTTCTGATATAACCCAGTAAAGAGGCACACAAATAATGGACATTTTACATAACACAAATTTGACCGTCGTAAGTAGTTTGTAGAAAGCCGAAATAAAAAGTTTAATTTTTATAAATGTATTTATTGTGCATAATTAATATTTTCTCATTTTTATTTTTCTCATTTTTACGTTGACCTGGTAAACTTTGGAGTGCTGAGTAGAAGTGTGAATATAGCCGCAGCTGAGAGTTGTAATACCGTTGAACTTGCTTAACTCTTAGCGGAAGAGATCGGAAAAGAAATTCTAGTTATCCAAGAAAAGTATATATAAAAGTACTCTCTAATAAACTATTAATTACTATAATACGTAGTAATTATTACAACTTTGAATATATAATTATTAGTTATTACATATTATGAGTGATTAGTGATCATATTATGAATATTTTTAAAAATTAGTTATTTTTGTTGTTCATCATGACCTGTACTAAACCGTTCAATTTAAAAAAAAATTCAGAAATAGCTAGTGGATAACGATGAGTCGATAGCATACTATAATAATTAATAATCAGCAACTATGTCATTATAAATTATAATGACTTTATTTCTAATAGTGGTACAACATACGGGAAACCCAACAACACATGACTTTCAATCAAATTAGAACTTCATATTATTTTTTACAATGTTTAAATAGGAAATTCTAGAGATTGGAGAAGAATTTCGAGGTATCGAAAATGTTGAATTAATAAAGTTCGAGTTAATCAAGTTTGACCGTTAAAAAAAAAATAGCACCTGTAAAGCCCAAATCGTGTCTAATATTATGAAATTGATGGTCGTCGTCGTTGTTGTATAATACTTGTATATGTATACAAACATTGTATAGTATCATTGCAGATTTGTTGTAACAATACCAATCACAATGGATTCAAAATCGTATTCTAATATATTTTATAATATAAACCCGCGGAATTCGTCCATACAAATGGTATTGTTGGTGTTCTTTTAATGTAAATGCCAGACTAAAACGTTGTCGTGACGTCCTGTACGTTTTAAGCCTCGTCAGCCCTAAGATTATAATGTAGTACCGAGTAATATTACTAATTAGTATTCGTATAGTTCCGCTGGAATTCAGTGCGGCCGGGGCTGTCATACGATTATTTAAGCGTATTTTGAATTTCGATGGCTTAATTTGTTCTATGATAGGATCGGTGCGTAATTATTGTTGATTTTCAAATTTTACATAATATATTTATTTTATCAAACGAAAAAATATGCACAATGTACAATAGTATGAGTGTATTGGAATATTAGTTACCTATAACATTTTTATTATACACAAAATATGATAAACGGTGTGATTACTCATTACTCTGTATTTCATTTATTATTCGTCGTGACGGGAACACCATTTTTAAGATAAGAAATTGATTAATGTTCTTCCATTTGATAAGAATATTTTAATAGCGCCATAACACACTTAATTCGACGTTTTCTTCTTTGGTGACTATATATCTACTAGCTCGGGAGTGCTAGAGAGTAGAAATCCTTCATAGCCCATAGGGAGAGCCCTTATACCTAAAATGAGCACTCTGTAGACCAAAATGAATCTTATCCATAATTTTACAAATGCTTCCCATTTAAGATGAAAATATTTATAATCCCTATTAAATGTTATCACTATGATATAACACGGCATGCACTTTATTAAATTTTTGCGTTATTGTATAAAAAAGAAAGTACTACAGTTTAATGTAAATAAATCTAAGCGAGTATCTACCTAATATGGGCCCTACTCAGGCTACAACGAGTCATGCAGGGTGTGCTTTGGTCTTTGGAACACCCAGAACAAACTGAAGATTCGCCAATGATAGAGGTGTCTATAAAATATATAACATCGATTTAGAGAGTTAACTTATTAATTATACCTACCTATTGTTATTTATTAGGACCGCTTAATCCGAAGTATATATTATATTAATAATCACACATCGTGGAAAATCTCCTCAGACATGTCCGAAGCGCACAGCTCACGTTATATTCTATTATATATAGTGTATAATATTATACTGTATTATGGTGTGACTATCATCATACCTTTCAGCAGTATTCCATCCAAAAGTCGGACAAAAAAGAGGGGTAAAAAAGTCCAGCGAAAAAAAATTTTAAACCTACACTATGGTTTGATTTTTGATACCTAGAATTTTCTCATACTTCTATTTGGAAACGATGTTATTTTTTTTTTCATTTTCGCAATGAAGGTTTTACAGTCGATTTACGAATAGCTTAAAATGCATATGATTATTGCAATATAAATCTGCGGAAACGAGTTTGTATGGCGTCACATAATATGTGTATTATAAACGAGAACAATAAAGACGAGTATTATATACATAATAATATTATGTAGCATTGAATTTTGGCTCGACCTCATTTTGGCTTTTTCTTAGCTAATAGCTAGTAAAGCGCAATGATAGGCGGAATCATCAAATAAAACAATCTGCGGCATTGATGTTAGTTCCCCCCTTCAATTGTACCGACAAAAATGTTTATACAATTATTATGTAATCTTTAATTCTGGGATGTTTAGAAAAAAATACGATAAAACAATGATAAATTCGTTTTTTTTTTTTATTTAATCATCGTCGCTATAATATAATCATATTATAATGTAGATGGTTACTATACTGTAGGTATGACGGTTAATCTCGACTCTCGTATAGCCGTATTATAGTCATAACTAATAAATCCATGTACACGGCGTTTTGGCATTAATATAATATTTAACATTCATTGTAAAATTACACGTGGTTTCCGTTGTAGCACTGAGTCGGAGAATCGATTTGTAATAAGTATTTTGTTTCGACACCCTATGAGAGGATGATAATACGTGTGCATTTAGGGGTGTGTGTGTGTGTGTGTGTGTGTGTAGCACACATCCACGACACCACATTTGACGGTCGTGTAATAACAGATCTATACGGATCAAATATGATCTAAATATACAATTTGTATAGATGTACCTATATACATGACGTATATTACATTACCTAATACCTATATATTGTTATTTATATTATGTACTCATCGGTCCGATTCGACTGTACAAACACGACGATAATATTAATAAATTTTCACCGGTCGATATCTATCGCTATAAATTGTAATATACCCATGATATTATAATAATATATTATATTACACTGTGTATCTACCTATATCAACCTATATCTACCTACCTATATATATATATATATTATAATCTATCCCTCTCAAAAAATCCACCTGTGATATTATTATATTATTTGTTATTACTTTTATACTGATTATTACGGAGGACGGACACCTTTCGTCCAAAATGTGTTCTATTGATTGCCGCCGAGATACAGTGTGCATACATTCTATTATATACCTATATAATACGTAGGTTATACTGCGTGTACACACGGTCACGACGTATAAAATACAATATGCAGACCGATACTCAGCCGCCTACGTTAAAATCATAACGTACATTATAATATAATAATAATATATATTATGTGGCTCGGTGTGCGGTGTATGGCTAGCGCCAGGAGTACGCCCCTTAATGAATATAGTCCAATTATCCAGTTGGACCGGTGTTGTACGTGTAGCATAATTTATACTGCGCCTTGGACGGCGAGGCGGCGACTTCGTTATAATATATCTTCTGAATGAACACCGGAAGTCTATCCTCAGGGCTATCGGACTTTTTTACGCACGTGCATACACATTACGAACTGTAGGCACTCGGACTATATTGCACTGATGCGCGGTGTCCTTAAACTGTCCACCGTGGATTCGAAAGTGTCTGGTGGTTGGTGGTGGTAGTGGTAGTAGTGGTAGTGGTGAAGGTGGCGGTGGTCGAAACTTGTATAGTATGTGGTGGACGTAGTAGTTGTAGTTGTGTATAGTAATAATAGTGTACTAATGATTATTAATAGTAGTAAACCGGTCTTTGACCAAATAATTGTAATAGACAGCTGAGTTTTTTTTTTGTTTAAGGTGACGTGCAGAAATAAAACGTAAAAAATTGTGTCTATACACAATATTTTGAAGTAAGAAAAAACGATATAATGTACGAGATTTCCTCAAAAAATATTTAAAAATAAATAAATATACGGGTTAGATATTTGTATTCTCAATCATTTATGACCGATATGCGTGATCATTATAGCTTTATGTTTTTATAAGCTTATTATTATTTACACAAATAATGACTTATTATGTCCCTTTTCTTTTGGATAACGTTGAATTGAGCTACTTTTTGGGGTTTGAACTGAGGCCAGTTTCTTATCTTAATATGTTTGAATCGAGTCCGTTGAACCTCGTATGGCGTGCGATACGCAACGATAAGGTTTATATTTAATTGTAAATGTCTCGATATGGAATAAATCGTTCAAATTTCAAAATTACCACAGTTGCGCCAAATGCCTCGTGAACACACAATTTATTATGAGTGCGAAATCATGGAGTATACGTAGGGTGAAAAACAAAAAACAATTTTCATAATTAATGGGTTTAAGTTTCGATTTTATAAAAAAAAGTTACCTGAGAGGTTATTTTTATATAGGTAAGGAAAAGTTTAGCTTCAAGTCACCATTAATGGCGAGCTTGCACCCGATATGTTAGTCGTGACTCGTGAGTGAACCAAATATATATATTAAATATTTATATACAAAAAAAAATCTACTTTAATATTTAATCTAAATCGTCTCGACTATCGGTTTCTTAAATAACTCAAATTCAATTTTATAAATCACTCAGGTTGCTTTTAAAAGAATAGTATACGTTTTTTATTTTTAAAAAGTTTTAAATGAGAGCATTATTATGTAATGACAATATAACTATAATTAAATTTCAAAGTTTTTAACTGGAGCATATATTTTAGAACCGGAAGCAAACTTGGGCAATTTTCCTTCTCCTACTTAGTAGTTAGTACACACAACCATTATTAAGATCATTTTTTTCACAAATAAATTACAGCGGAAATATTTCTAAAATAATATACTCTGTTTAAGCCCCCCCTCCAAAATAAGCTTTTGAATTATTTACCTATATGCACTATATCCTTATAAGTTATATTTATTACTGATTGTATAGTGATATTAAACATTTCACCATATTACCAATAATCATAATAATATTACATAGGTCCTTACATATATATATTACATATTATATCAATTTGATTTGATTCAAAAATTGACTTTAAGATACACAACAGTTAAAATAATATAGGTAAGTTAAGAATATGTATTTGTTGTATATATAATATTACTTATATATTTTATAATAACTTACCAATAGATACAGAAGTATGATTTCGTATCAATTTCGTTTGACAGGTGCGAGGAATAGTGCAATAACAAGTAGGTACTTAAAATCACTTATGTTGTTTTTTTTTTTGGAATTCAAAATGAAAAGGCCGCGTCAATAGAAGTCTGATAAGAATATCAATGGCACAATAGTTTTATATTTGTTCATTGAAAATGCGCTGTGTATTTTTTTAAAGTGAACAATTTACTTGTAACAGGTGGCCCATTCGTTAATAGTGTATAGAATATTATCGA
>WHPZ01551672.1:0-12947 GCA_016617965.1 Macrosiphum rosae | reverse complement strand
GTATATAATCATTTTGTATTTTGTACTTCAAGAATATTGTCAAGTTAAAAATATTTGGAAATCCATTTATACACCCAATATAATGTTTACCGAATTATTTTTTCAATACTGATCATCAATTGACTCGTGACATCATTGCAGAGTTTTTATTACCAGTAGTTTTTCTCGGTCAATTTGTACCTGTTTTAGTATTTGTATGATCTAGTACTAGATAATATATATTTGTGATGAGTTAAAATAAATTGTTATTTCTCTGAATATCAGTTTAAATAATGTACACACTTATAAGTTTTAAACAATACTAATAATTTAACAACAATTAAAAAACAAATAATAATTACTAGAATATAAAAACAATAATAAATTCTCAACTATACATAAATGTTTAATAACACATATTGGGTATAATAAATTATAACATTTAACATTAATTATACTAATTAAATTAGTTGGTGGTGGGTATTTTAATAATAAAAAATCCAGTAAGTGGATGTTGTATTGCTGTACAGTAGGTTATAAGTGGGTCAACGGATAATTGTTTGTATTAAACTTAAATTCAATAATATAATATAATTGTATAACAAAAAGGATTCTGAGTAGAGACGGTTTGTCAGTCTGGATATTTTATATTTAAATTGTTTATTGTAGCCTGTAGGTTTAATTGATATTATAATATTACAATTTTTTTTTCTTTTGTATGGTGATACACAAAGCGCTAGAAATTCAAATCCCAATTTTAGCGGTTTTTTGTAATTTCTCGGTTGTTTTACAATACCTACACATTTTTGAGATTATTTAAATTAAATTAATTACCTAGGTAGGTACCTACTTTTAAACTTATAATAAATACCCGTGTCGTAAAATCCAAAATTAATTATTTTAGAATACTCAAAATCTTGACTGTCTTTAAATCGCCCAAAATTGCAAACATTTTTTTCAAAATTCTAATTGTGTCAGTTTAGTTGTAAATCACGTGTTCGGTGTAAACGTTATGATTTTGAAGAATTATTAACTTTACAATTTACGAAGGTATAACAATATTTGAATTTGACGACATCGTGGTCTTATATTTTTTATTCATTTTTTAGTCATTTTCCCTTACATGTCTAAAGGTTGGGCATCTAAAAATGTCAAAAATGTCTTCAATGATGTTCTAAAAGTATAAATATAAAACATATTCTAATAGAATGTTAGTATAGAAATAATAATAAAATAAAGTATTTTGATAAAAAAAAAATATTATACAATTAATACAACTCATGAAAAATTAATATTTCACAGAGGGTGATTTAAATTAAATACATATATTTAAGGAAATATATTTCTTGTTTAATACAACAAGATAAGATATAATGGAATAGTTAATTTTTTATCTAAAGAATAATATTATTCACATATTTTGTACACAGCTATTGATACCCTGATAAAAAAGCATGAATATAATATAATATATTTTAATATTTTATATATTTTATCGTGTTCAACGTGGTAACATGTCGAACGAGCCCAAAAACTGACGTTTGAAATATTTTTTGAATAATGTACAAGCATTCGCCAACTATAAATTCCCAATGCAAATCATATACCTACGCGACTGCTGATACTATATTATAAATATGAGGTGAAGTCGGCGCATTAAACATTATAAAATATTTATAAATAATATATTATGTATATACAACATTAAATATAGTACATACATAGGTATATTAGGTATACTGCACACTAATAACTCAAATAACGCACTCCCCAGTACAATACGCGACTAAATTTTCTGGCTTGATATGTTAATTTTAAACGTTTCGGTGTAATATATTATTTTACTATATAATGATTTACAATATCTATACTATAAGAGTCTGCTGCACAAAATAGTACTGGTTGGACCTCTCTTTCCTACAACAATTTCACTGATAACGTTGTCTCTTTTCAACATAAAGTGCATGTGCATGACTCAGTAGTGCAGCCAACTGTGTTTTTAATTATTTACATTTTATCACCCAAAGGAAGATCGGGCTGATTGTATAAGACGTACAATGTGCATGTATATCAGTATATGTGCGTCGTACGTCAGTCTAATGGCCAGTTGGACCATCTATAAAATTAATATTTCGCACGGGCTACGCCGGGCGGTACAGCTAGTCTAATACTATAAAATGACAATTTAGTTGATCGATAATTCCACGAGTTGCGGTTGCGGCAGTCATAAGGAATTCTTGGAGGAATTTGTGGAGGAAAATATTAAACTCCGCTCCGTTTCCCCAGCCCGCCGGACGATCCCGTCGATTCCTTATAGCACAACCAATCGTACTTTTACTTGTACCATCCATACTTTCGCCGTGGCGGAGGCGGTCGGTCTTAAAACGTCGGGGCCGCATTATCTACAGGATAATTTGAAGGAATGGTATTCGGTCTTATTAATGCTCCTTACGAGTTTTCGAGATTGATACAGCGAATACTACAACCACTCAAGAATAGAGTCGCAATGTGATACTTGGATGACATTCTGATACCATCAACGTCGTTCGATGACATGATCAACCGACTGAGACAAGTCTTTAACGCCCTAAGAGAAGCGAAACTGACTCTTAAGTTGGGAAAATGTCATTTTGGGTATACTGGAGTTGCATAAATGGGATACATGCTGTCGGCAGATGGAGTAAGACCTGGTGACCAAAAGTCTTTAGCGATACAACAATATCCACAACCAAAGAACAAACACGATAAACGACGTTTTCATGGTTTGTGTGGTTTTTTTCGGAGGATTATTCCACGCTATGCTGAGATAGCATCAGACCAATCAGTGACCTACTTAAGGATAAAGTACCATTTGAATGGACATCGTCACAGGTGGAGACGTTCAACAAGTTGAAAGACAGGTTGGGCAGCAAACCAGTGCTCCAAATGTTCTATCCGAATGCGGATGCGGAACTGCACTGTGATACGAGCAGGGTCGGGCTGAGGGGAATGGTACTTCAACGAGTCGTGGACAAGAGGTTGCATTTTGGTACATGCTGTGTCGAAGAAGACTACCCCTGCTGAACGAAATTACCACTCAAGCAAACAAGAACTTATGGTGGTTGTGTAGAGCATGAGTAGGTTACGCCCTTACTTGATCGGGATCAAGTTTTTGGTAGTCACGGATTGTCAAGCGATTATCCACCTCAACACCCAAAAAACTTTGAACCCCCAGGTCATCGATGGGCAACACTGTTGAGTGAGTACAATTTCGATATTAAATACCATCCAGGATCCAAAATGGATCACATCGAGCCGGGCGCCGACCAGTATATCACAGGATACCGAAGAGGAACTACTTGATGAACATCTGTAAGTGTTCATTACAATGTCAGAAGAGGAGCAAGTGATATCTATGCAACTAACTGACACAAGACTTAGTTTAATCATGGAAACCCTTAGTCAAGAACAGTTAGAACGTACAGCAGCTGATGCCGAGAATGTGAAATACTATCAACTCCGACACGGGATGTTATATAGGGAGGTCATACTTGATGGTGAAATGAGACTGTTGTGGGCAGTATCTGATTCAATGTGGAAAAGGATTACTGTAAGATTCCATGACTTGGCTGGACATTTTGCGGTGGACCGAACAGTAAGCAAAATTAAGGAGAAATATTATTTTCCGCTGATGCGTTGTTATGTGAAAATGCACATAAACTGTTGTCCTGAGTGTGTGTTGATCAAAATTCCTCGTGGAAGGCAGCCAGGTGAGCTTCATCCTATCACACCAGGTAAACGACCTTTTGAGGTGATCAATATAGATCACATTGGTCCCTTTGTAAAATCAACAAAAGGTAATAGTCACATTATGGTATTGATCGAGAATCTTACTAAGTATGTTATTTCCTGTAAAGAGCTGTGGTACACAGGAAGCAGTCTCTAGTCTGCATTCATTCATATTGGTATTTGGAACACCAAAACGGATAATTAGTGATCGTGGCCTTCACGTCAAAAGCATTTGAGTCATTCTGTATCCAGTATGGTATTCGACATACTCTGAACTCAGTAAGGCATCCACAATCCAATGGACAGGTAGAGCGTGTCCACAGCACCCTTGTACCAGTGATGCAGTCAGCTATGGAGTCAGATCGGACCTGGGATAGACACATTTCAGATGTGGAGTGCCATTTGAACAATGCTTACAACAAGACCATAGGTGATACTCCTTTTCATATTTTATTTGGTTATTACCCGAGTTTCAGGGATGGTGTATTGCATCATGCCACTAAAGTTGACGGATGGGATTCAACAGCAGAAATCCAGAGTAAGATTCGAGAGCGCATTGCGAAAGAACATCAAATGTGGAAGCAACGGTATGACTCCAGACATGTAAAACCTATGCATTATGATGTTGGAGAGATGGTGTTCATAAGGAAGCCACCAGGCGCTACAGGAGAGTCAACAAAGTTACAATTTAAGTATCGTGGGCCACTAGTTATAACAGATGTATTGCCTACCGATGTGTACCGAGTATCAGGACTAAGAGTAGAAGCTGGTAAACGTTATGTAACTAGTACATGTGTCACACTTTAAAGGATACCATTTACAAGAGAATGAAGAACCATTCGGAGAGACAACAAGTACAAAACAAGATGAAGAATCCAAAACGAGTAATGCACCAAACGTTGTGGGCAAAGAGGATGAGCAATCAGAGTCAGCCAAGACACATTCCAAACGAGAGAAGAAAGCCCCAGCTTGGCATGCATCCTATAAGATAAGTAAATAAGACAATTTAGTAACTTTTACTCAATTAATAAAACTTTATTATTAAGTATTAAGTATTATGTATTATTAAGTATTATTTATAATAAATGTATTAAGTATTATGTTCATTTAAGTGAGGGCACTTAATTAGTCAGGATGCCTGAATGTTATATTAATTGTTAATTTAAGCAGGGTTAGGTGTCGGCACTGTGCCATGAAATCCAAGGGCATTGTTTATGCCATGCGCAGCACACAGATTAAATTTAGTCCTTGGTTATACCGCGAAAAGTTCTACAATAGAAGCAAACTTTTTTGGCACAATCGAAAGACTTTATACTTTGTGTAAAAATGTGTATTCTAGAGCAGTATTTGTCAAACTGTGGGACGTTTACCATGGAAAGCACATAAGTAGTAGGCAAACAAATTTTAATTATTTTAAACATTAAATAGTATTTGATATTAGGTGGTTAGTGGTTTTATGAATATCGACGGCGTAGATGTCGTTTGTATTCGTAGAAATTTATATAATCCCTAAACAACCTTTTACCTTTTGATAACAAAAGAAGGTTATTATGTCAAGTAAGTAGAAATTTTCGTGGTACTCGACTGGGTACCTATAAAAAGATTGAGAACCACTATTATAGTATATCTTTGATTTCGATATAATATTTTAAATACAAGGATTCGAATTATAATGATGCCCAAGGTCTTGCAAAACCTGAAAACAGCACTGGTTACCATGGTAACCTTGGTTACATAGGAATCGTGGTTAATATGGTAATCGTGGTTACATACTAATCTTGGCTACCATGGTAACCGTGGTTACATAGAAACCATGATTTCCATGGTAACCATAGTTCTTATGCAACCATGGTTCCTATATAACCACGGTTATTACTACTATAATTTCTTAAAAATTGTGGTAAAAATACAAGAAAATGGTCAGCCGACTTTTTCTCCGACATACTATGCTCGGATAAATTACCAACATTATTTAAAACAACCAAGGCAGCTCTAAAACGAGATAAGCCAAATGACGACGTTAAAAGTTACCGACCATTACTACTCGAAAGATTAATTTATTTAAAACCGAATATCGGAAACTATAGATAAGGTCTTACCTCAATAACAGGCAAGGTTTCGCCCACAACGAAATTGATGTGACCAAGTAAGTCATAGCGTTCTTCACTCACATCGAAAATGGCTACGATAAAAAACTAGAAACGGCTGTAGCTATTGTCCACCTGTCCTCTGCTTACGACACAGTTTGGCGAAAAGGCCTATTATCTAAATTCCTCGATATAATCCCCTATAAAACATTACTTATAATACTAATAGACAACTAACCGTCTACAAAGGAGAGGAAAAAAGTAAGACGAGAGTGCTAAATAACGGCCTACCACAAGGATCGGTCCTGACCCCACTACTATTTAATTTATATACAAAATATCTGCCTCTAACACCTTCCAAAAAGTTTATATATGTAGATGATATCACCCGGCTAGTCAGAGTAACAGCTTCGAGGGACTAGAAGAACCCCTAACCAACGACCTTAGTAAGTTAGACTCATATTTTAAATGGTGGAGACTAATGCCTAACCCCCAAAAACCGGAAGTAACAGTGTTTCATTTGAATAACAAAAGAGCTAGTCAAGAAATAAATTTACTATAAGCTTTGGTGGTCAGGAAGTATGAATTTACCATATGGGGAACCTCTTATCTATTTTATGTTAATAATGTATTTGTATTTATTAATGTGTTTGTTTATTTTTGATCATCTTTTATTTTTATACATGTTATATCTTTTTATATTTTAAGTTTTTCTGGTGCTGCTCATAGACAGTATGGAAGTTAACTTCTTCCCTCAGATAGGAGCAACCACTAAAAAGAAATAACTAACAACTGATTTAAACAACAATAGAACGACTTTATTAATCACTTTTAAACGTTCATGCGCCGGGTCGACCTCGCGAAACAGCGCAGGCCACCACTAGCTTCACTCGCTTTGCGAATACCAATTGCTTTAGGCAAACTTCTCCAGACAGCGACAGCCATACGCCACGCCATCTGGGGGAGTTTACAATACGAAATAATAATAATAATAACTGTCATCGAAAACTAAAATTGATTTTACATTGATGTGTTTATTTAGTGAATCTAGTTGGTAATTTCGTAGCCGTGGGTCAAAAGTAATGTTGTATTATGCATAATATACAATATACAATATTAAATATTAAATATAAAAATTAAAACTATCAACTAGGTTAAGAAAACAATCATAAGTAACAGGTAAAATTCCAAAACAAATCATACAATATTCAATAAGCTAAGTAATAACGAAGAAACATACATTCCACCTGATTAGTTTAAGATTACAATAATGTAATAAAATAACAATTAGTATAATTGTAAGCATGGTCAATAACTGCAATGTAACTAGATTAAACTTAATATGAATATTACCGATGGTGATAGGTGATCGATAGTAAAATTGGTGTATAAAGAATATGTGAAGACAGAAGTGGTGATCGTGTAACGCGATTACTACTATAGACGCCGGTTGTCAATTAAAGCGCTTATATTATTTGTTCGATTATTTGTGTACACATTAAATTAACAAAGAACTTATTGCTGACCCAAAAATAAAAAATACGATTAAGAACGAATTTACATGCAACGTTGAAAAATCATTTATTTGGCTATTGAAAGGATCATGCCCGTATGCATAAAATAAATATTCTTGAAAAAATCATAAATTAATAATTATAACCTCATAAAATATATGGACACCTAATAATATGTAATACAAAATATATGAATAAAGGATGATATAATGTATAACTTATAAAAAATATGTAATATACAGAAAAACTTTTTAAACATGCTTACCTCCATTTATCCATTTAATATTACTTTTATTCACATTCTGCTTTCTGGTACCTATACCTGAAGACCTTATTTTCAAATTCCTGATAATTTTGTACTACTCAAGGAATGTCCTGTGGTGATACAAACTTTAATTTTTAATTGAAAATAACCCTTTTTTACTGTAAGATATTTAGCGGATGATTCTCTTGAAAATGTTGAAGTATCTAAATCTAAATTCTGATAAGTAGCTTACGAGTTATGAAAATATTCATACTCAGAATAATAATCCTTATGACTTTACAAAAATATAAATCATCGATATGTGGGATGTAGGTAGTATTCGTTATACTAAAATCATTTTTACTAATTACTAACATTCATCTAACAGATTCATCAACAAATCATCTAAGCCCCTAAATCCACTTAACAAATTGTTATAGAGCATAGACATATTATTCTTAGTACTTTGAATCTATCATAGCTATTTTCAATATTGTTTCTTCTTAAGTTTCAATTATAACTTTAATAACAACCTAATATATTGGTGGATTATTTTAATATCAACAGATTACCGTGATCAAATTATCACTCTATTAAATTTGTCAACGTTGGAAAAAAAATTAAATACCGAGCGTTCTTAATCGTGTTACCGAAAATTCCGTTTTCAATCGTATTTTGAGGGTCAGCAGCGATCTGCGTATACGACAGTATGAAATCCTCACAAGTATTCAAATGCGTCGGGGTAAACAAAATAGAATGAGTTACAAACATGAATTTTTACTGAAAAGTGAAAACCATTATTCGGTTCAACTCGAAAACTTATAAGTAATAACGTTAGATACTTTAAATGTTCATAAAATGTTTTTCATACATGAAAATATTCACGGGTTCATTACCCCAAAGGTCATACCTTGTCTACGTGCCTGATTTTGACTTTTTTCAATTATTGTCGTTAAATTACATTTGTCTCCTATCAAATAACTTTACAATCTTATACAAGGTTCCATATAACTCTTTAACAATGTCATTAATAAATCAAAGTTGAGCATAAATCAATAATATTTTTTTATAATTGTCTAAATAATATTTAACTAAATAAAAGTGTTTGTTTTCATAGTTAACTTTTGTAAATTGCATAGAAGATACCCCATTAGGTTTTTAACATTTAACAAATAAAAGTTAACCTGAATGTGACATACATTTTATAATTACTTCATTTAACATTTTTACTAAATTGGAATTCACCCGTAATTTAACGATGTTATATTAAACAGTTTTATATATTTTATTATGATAAAAAAAGGAATAAATAACCTTAGATTTTCACCAAATTTTTATAATAGCATTTTCTATTAATGGTAAAATTGTCAAAATATTTTACAAAACAAGTGAATTTATTAGAAGTATGATAACTGCAACCACACTTTTTTCTATAACTTTGCCATTATGTAAAATATTGCAGTCGGTAAAATGTGATTTAAGTGAAGCAGTAGATCATGTTGAAACTGTTTTAATTGAAGTGAAAAATATGCTAACAAATATTAATGAAAATTTCAAAGAAATATACAATAAATCAGAACAATTGTTCATATCCGTGAACGAGGAAGAAAAAATAAAAATACGAAGATTAGTAAGTCTTTAACAAATAGAATAAATGTGGATACCAACACTTCTGAAGATTATTTTCGTATTGCAATTATTGCAATTCCATTCTATGATGATTTTATTAGTCAACTTAAAGAATGGTTTTCCAAACACAAGGCGATTTTATCGTCTTTGTATTTATTAATAACAAAAATGTGTTTGAAATCTCCAATTTTAGAAACAGATTTTAGTTTATATTCAGATTTTATAAGGCAAAAAGGTAGATGTACAGTAATTTAGGACACTATTTTATTTTTATTTTATTATTGAATCCAGAATGCAGATGTTTCTATTAAAATTAGAAACGTATAGGAATATTAAAAACCAGAAAACAATTTGTAATTCGAAAGAATTATATTATTGATGAAATTGTTAAACCATTAATTTTCCATAATTAGATATGTAACAATTATTTTATTTTAATATTAATATTTTACGTTAAGACATTTTTAAATTCTATAATAAATAAACAATATTTTATTAACGTGCCTCCCTACTCATATACGGATTACGGAAGGTTCATAGTCAATATGGTACCTGTCACTCAACCCCAGAGGGGCCCCCAGATTGTGCCACTAACCATGCAACACTATACCAGTCGTGCTTTATGTTGCCCTCTCTTTGGTCCACCCTTGGAAAAAAAAATCTTTTAGGCATTACGAAATAGAGTTGAACAGTGGTTTTACCTATATTATGTTAACAAATGTAAAATTAAACTGTTTTTATTTTACCCCCGTAATTGTTTAAGGTCACGTAAATTATTATAGTCAGCTGCTCAATGATAACGTTCTAGTTTTAGTTCACTACTTGTTTGAAGTTGTAGACTAATAAATACATTTTTCAGCCATGTATTCTGGATATGTTTGTGGAAAATTAAAAGCATTACTTAAACATTGGGAACACTGATTTTTTCAATTTGATTATACTCTAACAAGAGTTATTTTGTTAAAAAAAATAACGAATAGTGTATACCGGCAGCGCTGTGCGACGATAACTGTTTGAACTAGGTACATCAAACGCGTATTGATTTTTAAACTGTATAGTGGGGTTGAGTTGGTAGGGTAGCCAACGCCTTCGCCGACAAATTACTTTTCCATTTTTATCGTCAAAGTCGTCAAAACGTATCAACGCGTATTGTCGCTGTGGAGAATTTGGTGAGTGCATTTGATTCATTTTATTTTGCAAACCGTTTATACTTTATATACCATTCGGAAAACTAAGAATAGATGGCAGTATTTATCGATTTGGCCACTATTTGGGCGAATACAGTGTCCCGCCGACCGTCGTCCCCACGGCCTAGGTCTGACCATACATATAATTGAAAACTTAGGTAAAGAATATTTTTACTAGCCATCCCGGACAAATTCTCATTAGTGCAGTTCTCGAAATTATTCAATCGATATCAGTAGGTACGGTTGTCGCCAATCTATTGGCCGAATCTCGGGGAGGTATGCATGTTTAAGTATAGTTCGTCTTATAAACTATCTAGGTATCTGTTAGATCTATCATTATATAAATGTAAAATAAATTTTTATTAACGGCTAATCTAAGAGACTACCTCACCGATTTCATATATTTAATTATATTATATTTATTATATTCTATATCCCATCTCAGTCAAATTAAATATGAAATCGAGTTACACCGTTGCCAATTTTCACGCGAACACTAAAACTGAATTAGATAGCTACACCGATATTATATTGCTTCGTAATCCTTATTTTGACGTTGTAAGTGACTGTTATGGATGTATATATTATAATGTATATAATTACTGTATAAGAAAAATGATTTTGAGCGAAGACAGTCTGTCAGCCAATATTATACTATATAGATTTTATTGCTATTAAAGTTATTTATGTATTGAATAAATCATTAAATTTTAAATATTTTGAATACATCATTTCATTTCTACTAAATATATTTTAAAAGTTTAAGTACCCACGAATACACTTTTTTAATTACAACAAAATAACTAAAATTTGTAATCTTTGATTAAATAGCAAAATATGTCCAAATTTTCACTTAAAATATTTATTAAAAAAAAAACTGGGTTTATATATTTTTTAGATTTTTTTGTTTTCAATATAAAATACTTATGGGGAACCTTGATTTAAATTATCCGTAGCTAAACAATATTATACATTTTGTACTATAAAATAATTTACACATTTTCGAGATTTTTGTAAATTTTATCAAAATTTAAACATTAAATGCTTATAAGAAAATCATGCATATGTATTTTTAATATTTTAGAATTGATACTCCTATTGGAACATTTTGTATAAGGAATCTCGTATTAAATTGTCAAGGTCTTCGCATGCCTATAAATCTCAATATCTCAAAAACAGTCAAAATAATTTAAAAATATTTTCATATACCTATTGAAAATTGTTGTATAAACATTTGATAACAATTTAAAGTATGAACTGTTATTACATATCCCAAACGAATCACTGCCAAATTCCGTGTAATAAAAACGTTAAGTAGGTATAACAAGTTGAATTAGATTTTAAGTTGAACCAATAAAACAATGTCGATTTTATCTAAAACTGATTTGTGGTAATAATTCCCATTTTTCTGTTTTTCTATTTTGAATAATAAAGGAAATTTTAAATTTTGACCACTTAAAAGTATAAGCTAGACCCATTTTACTACCAGAAAATGTAGAAAAATGTAGCATTTTCATTGTCCTAAAAGGTGATGACTGATGACAAATACACAAAAAGATACACACACACCTATCATTGTAAAATCATTTTTCGGAGAAACATTTAAATTATTTTTAAAGAAAATTTTCAATTTTTCTATGTTAGGCGTTGGTAAAACAAACTCAACACATATATTAAAGCTAATAAATTTTAATATTTATGTAACATAAATAAATTTATTATTTTTTACTAAAGACTGTTTCAGAAACTATTACCTACTTACCACCAATTGTATCATCAATCTATCATTTAGTTTGCAAAATTTAACGTTCGAAATGGCTGAGACATTAGAAGATTTAGCTACACTGAATGAATTTAATGAGACCTATCCACGAGCATCATGGTCTCCTGAAATTTATAATAAATACAAAAACGTGTACAATATTTATTTGAACATTGATTTACATTCGGTTAATGGTCGTGGAATTTCCATTACTGCTGCTAAAGCAAATGCAATAAGGCAGTACAATGCCATCGTTTCTTCTGAAAAAATGAGTAATAGAAAAAATAATATAGATGATTCAGAAAATATGATGAACAATTATGCACCATCAAATTGTTTAGTTAATACATCTCATTTTGCTGAGGATACTCAGCCATCTGGTAAAGTATATAATTAAATTATCTATTTACTAAAGTTAATCAGTGGCGTATACAAGGGGTGGGGGGCGTGTGGGTCAAATTCCCTCCCATTGGCTTTGGAGTGGCATTGGATATTGTGTTTGATGTGAATTTTGAATCAATTAAAATTATATTCATTGTTCCTTATTAAGTAGTTTAACCTTAGTTTACTACCTAAGTAAAAAGTTTTGATATGGTGTGGGATTTTCCAATTTTCACCTCTCATTTAGCTATGTTGTTTTCTTTTTTTGATCCCCCTTCAGAAATCATAGTAATGTATAGTAAACTAAAGTCATTATATAGTCACCTAAAAGCTAAAACCTACTTACCTTATATTATAAAATCTATAGAAAAATTAATGTAAAATGTTTGTAATAAT
>WHPZ01551669.1:0-11628 GCA_016617965.1 Macrosiphum rosae | reverse complement strand
AAGATGAATTTAATGCATTAACACCAGTAGAGAAAAAATTTGAATTCATAATATCTCAGAAAACGGTATTGTGGTTACTTTTGCTAGATAAATAAGAAGTAGTAGGTTTCTTAAAATGTTGTAACATACATTATGAAGAATCGTCAACCCTTGTACAATTAAGGGATCTCGCGAAATCAGCATTAAAAACTTTTAGAAGTTTTCGGAGAAACAATTTCCGTTCGTTGCAGTGGAGTGGGATAGGTCAGTGTTGACGAGTGGGCATTCTTGATACATTCATTATTGTTAGGGAACAAGTTGACCTGTCCACGTGCACCGGCGGACGCGACAAAAGCGCTGAAGGTCCCGGGTGGTCGTAAGTTGCGGTAAGTCAACACCAATCACTGCATGATGTGGGGTCGGGGGACATAGATTATATAACACTGCGATTATCATTGCATTAGCGTGCGATTTATAATAATAATGAGAAGGGAAAGATAACTATATTCCACAACACTCAGAACAATATTAATAAAAGTATGCTAGGGGCATTAAATAATAATAAATATGTTCCGCAAAAATCAGCGACGTTACAAGATTTTGTCAAAATTCTAAATGTAAATGCTTATATAAAAAAAATTGTGACTATGTTTTTTTTAATATCTTTTAACTACTTTTGTAACAATGTGTCAGGAGCCTTGTATAATATTTTTACTCTTTTTTGGCCCAACAAATAACATTTTATTGATATTTATAAAAAAAAAAAAATTAAAAAAATTAAAATTTGAAATTGTCGGTAAACAGCCAAAACAAGTCAAATATAAACAGTATATGAGAGGAGCCTTGTATTAAATTTTCAAGCTTTTTAACCCAACGAATAAAATAAAGAAAAAACTAAAAAAATAGCTAAAAACTAATCAAAATATTTTGAATGTTTTATAGTACCTTTTAATTAACTAGGTAACGTCATTTTTAAATGTAAGGTAGCAAATATTTTAGAAACACAATTGTAGTTAAAAGTCTACAAACTATTATATGGCAATATTTATATTAATAAACAAAAATATTAGTAGTTTATTAGAATATCTAATACAATAATATCATAAAGTATTCTTAGTAATATCATAGGCAGACTAACCGCATTCGCTCAGAATTGTTTATCTCATACAATGATATTATATCATTGAATTCGAATTTAACACTATCCATTACAGTGACCCACTTGTACCTATTCCACAGCAGAGTGACACCCATTTGCCCACCTTTTTTTATATTATTTTAAATGAAACATTTTCTATTCAATTTTAAGCGCATATTTAGAAATAAATTCATATTTTGTAGCATATTACAGCTACAACTCAGCATTGAAACTGTAACTGTAACTGTAATAATAGATAGAAAGTAACCAATAGTCTATAAAGTTTTAATATAAAAATCACTAGTTATTAATATGATAAAAGCTGTTTATTATATAAAAACCTTAGTAGGTACGTAAAATGAAAACGCATACATGAATATAATTATAAAATTACAAATAATAATGAAAATATCAAATACATGTATACTAATATGATTGAAAAAAATTATATAATAATAAAGTAGTATTATTTAAATATAAAAAAACATACATTATGTTATAAAAACTAAATCGTAAAATAAAAGTGCACATAAATATCAATATGAATAGATTTATACGTACAGATAATATTTACTTTTTATAAATGTGCAGATTTACCAGGAATACTTAGTGTATATCATAACTTTTAGAATAATAGTAAGATTATAATCAAATTTATCTACCGAATAAACGATACAGTATTAAATTTAAAAAAAAATGATTATCATAATATATTCATAATATGTATCCTTAAATATTGATGGAGATACACTTATATTTATTAAGATTAAGTAAATAAAAATAATATTAAATATAAGCGTTACACAAAATAGAATAATGATACTGTAGCCATAATCATGATCTAGATTGTTAGAGATCACTAGAAGTGAAGTCTATTCATACTTTTTTCATACTAAGCTTGGTGGGAAAAATTACTTGATCATAAACTATAATTTAACTACCATCTGTTACGATTTTAATTTATATAGTATTAATAATATGGGTAATTTTTTCGCTGTCCATAATTATTAAGGAAATTCTATTTTAAAATTGTATTTATTTTAGTTTTTAAAAAAGTGATAATACTTGATTTAAAAAAAATAAAAGTTGTAATAGTAGCCAATAGGTAGAATAAAACTTAAAAATAATCCAAATTCCTAACCAATGAATATCATACTGTGAATATAATTTCTTTTGGATCATCTATTGACGCCCATAATTTTTTATTTAAATTTAAAATCATTTGATAGTACCTATAATTTAATCTTATCAGCAGACAATTGGTGAAAAAACTAAAGCCAGAAAGTATTTTAATATGATTAGCATTATAAATATATGATGTTAAAAACGTAAGAAAAATATTTTAAAGATTTTTTAAATAAAAAGAACTCAAAAATATCATACTTAATTAATATAGGTTATCTAACATATTAATACGTTATTTACATAAACCTATTTGTATAATGTGAGATGGATATTATTGGTGCATAGTGTTACACACCAAATCAAACCTACTCAAACTGCACCTAATTATAATTAATAATAATATTTAGCATCTTTGTACGCTTTCTCAATGACGAATGTGGAATATTACGACAAGTATTAATGAATTATATTATGAAAATGTATAAAAAAAAATGTAATATGTTTTTATATTATAAGTCTACACTTTTAGACATATATACTCTATTCAAAATAAAACCAGTACCGGGCGACCAACTTGTGCACATGGGCTTGGTTTCGGAACATTTAACGTTGAAACTTTGGTCTAGTGATCGACTTTTTCGAGTGGATTGATTCACGTCATCTTGATTGGGCCGATGAAAATACGTTACTGATTTCATTTTGAATAGAGTATAGTTGGTTAGACAATCAAGCATTTCTACAAAAAGTTTTTTAAGATAGATTTTTAAAGCAGTATTAACACTATTAATGGACTGAATTAATTTCACCTATCCCTTGAGTCCAACCTAGATCATGGATGATTAATCGTGTTTGAGATTTTACTGTTATTACTATAAACTATTCTACACATCTTATTTTTACGTTTGATCAGATAATTTAATTGAAAAAGCGACGTGCTGTAAATAAAATAACCGCTAGTATGACGATTCTCTTGTCGGGTACGGTTCGAAAGCTATGGTTGGTTTTAGGGGGTAGATTGGCTGACTGTGGGTGACGATTTTGTTCGTTGTGATGCGATGTAAATGTAGTATCTGTGAACATATAAAAACGTTTGTAGTAAAAGAAAAAACTGAGAATGTAAAATTAACATTCTGTTTCTAAATAAAAATTTAAAAAAATATAACTTGTAATGTATACATTATTAGATTAAAAATTATGAAAATTGACAACAATGATAACACAAATAAGATAATATTTATTAGGAGAGCCATCGTAAATTAGACTGGAAATAGAAATATAAAAATATCATACTATAATTAAAGTATGTGCAACCAAATTTTAAAAGTTAATACTAACCATTACCGCCGGTATGCCCGCCTGTGAGGTTATGGGTCATAGTGGTTTGATCTTGTGTAGTGATCACGGGGACAGTCGGCGCAGCGTACCATGCCCCTCCTCCATTTTCAGCGCCGGGAATGGATGGAGAAATCGACTGTGGTTTAAGGGAGTACCATGAACCACTAGTGGTGTCTTGTACTGGTTGTGCAGATCCTTTACATGCACCTGAAAACGGTATAACATTTAAGTCTTTATGAGTTTTAAATTTAGTACTTATAACTGTAATATTATAATAAGCAGAACTTGATGGGGAAACAGTAGGAATCATTTCAGTCGATTTATAATTATTATTTTCAAAGTGGGAAATTAGGAAATGTTATAAGCAGGAATGAGGAATATGAGAACAGAACTAACCCAAGTATACAAAGATATTACGTGTATATTAATTTTATAATACACCGATTGAAAATATAAGGAACTAACATAACTCTATTGATATTAGTTTTTAGTTATTACCTTCTTTCTTAATTTTGGTTCCGACTAGCTTCATGCCAGAGCGGTATGGATCCAATAGGCGACTGCACTTAGTGTTTGTTCCAGCTTCTGTTAACAATATTGTGGTAGTCGTTTCGGGATTTAGACTTTCATCGTTGGGTATTGGAGTTCCAACGAAACATTCATACTGGGCCCCTTCTTTGGAGACAGGACTTAAACGCTTTAAATATGTATACGTCAACATTACTGGTTTTTCACCAACCACCGGACTGATGTGTTGCTGTTTTTCAGTCCATTGGCCGATACACTGGTACTCTCTTTCTGCACAAAAAAAAAAAAATCAATAAATTAGCACACACTTATTACACTAAGTGATTATATGATTATAAAATTACATCTTTAAGTATTTTGTACTATGAAATAATGTATTTTTCATAGACCTATTAATTAAATAGGGATAACGCAAAAGTACTTTAAGCGAAACAAGGAGATGCATTTTTAATTCGACGATATCGATACATTGGCTTAAATTGTGATTATATCATGATATATAATTATATATAATTCATTGTCACGGATGGTGTGACAATATTCCACCCAGACTCGGTTGTTTTGCTTCTGATGCAGTTGATGGTTATGATAATTTTTCCGGTGCTGGTGATAATAATAATCGCCTGTCCTGTACCCACCGCTATCCATCGTTTGATGCTGATAACCATTACTATAGTCGTTGGTGGCAATAGGATGTTGTTGAGGCAACCAATGTGGTCGTGTCTGTGGGTGTTGTTGTTGCCACTGCTGTCGCTGTTGTTTCTGGATATAATAGTAATTATTATCCATACCGGTGCTGCCAGGTGGTGGTGGGGGATAATGTTGTTGCCATTCTCGGCAATAATAATAATCATTATTGCTATTATTTTTTTCAGTGAGAATACTGAGACTAATAATTTGCACTACAAAATAAATAATAATAATAATAAACTGACCTTCAAAGATTGTTTGCTGTTCAACCTCTGTTTGAGAAGTGCCATTTGAGGAGTCTTGCTCAACGCATTCGGACACAGTATATTTCATCTGGTCAACTGGTCCCATTTGTCCAGCCGTACAGTTATCTGCCGAAGATACCAAATTGGCACAAAGACGAAATGGTGCTCGCTGATCTTTGTTCGTGGATATCATAGAAGGTGGTGGTGGAGCTGGGACCACGCCGTAAAACACTATACCTGGAGGCACAGGACACCTGACAGGCACACGTTTCATATCATCGGTTCCTGTGGATTTTCGATCATTTAAGAAATAATTCAACAGTAGTCCTTCTTAGGTAAGAATCATATTATGAGGTTATGGTCTTAAATATTTACTATGAGTAACTATAATATAATCCTAATGATAATGGATAAAAAAATAAAAAAAAATATTATATTTAAGTTGTTTAAATTAAGTTTAAAATTAAATATGATTGAGTAAAGAATATGTAAAAACGGAACGACTTTTTTTTTTTAAATGTCGGTATATTATTTTATGATAATTGCACATTTACATCACTTATAATAATATCCTGTAACATTATAGGTATTTGTTATAATACCTACTTGCAAAGTAAAAAAAAATTTTGAAAAAATAAATGGATCTAGAACTATAATTGAACATATTAAACTTTTTGAACTCTAACCCAAACCTTTTACCGAAAATAGATACATTGGCCTATTCCTTAAATAGGTTCCTTTCACCTAATATTACCTAGATATTAAAAAACCAGCTACTGGTATGCATGTTTACATAACTTATATTGCTACTGAGCATACTCACGTGTTTCGGTTACCCATGAAGGCCGGCGTAGGCTTAGCTTTCTGTCATTTTGGACATCCGTGTCTTTACCATGAGCATGGTTTTCGCTGCACAATTGCCGTGCGAAGGTCTGCATACTTTGACTTTTTGACGGCATTCCTGTTCCTGAATATTTTATAAATATTTTTTCCATCATTATATTTTTTTGTTGAATTTAATTTAACATATAATATCTAATACACAATAAATTCTTACCAATTATGGAAAACTCTAAAATGTTTGGCCCTCTAAGCACTAACCACAAGCACCCATAAGTCATTTTTGAGTCCTTTTCGTTACTATTAAAACAATATAATATGCACACTTATTATAATATTATATTCGTTATAGTTTATGAATTGTACATTCATATAATAATTTAAAACTTTAACTCACTATTTATCATTGCCAGTCGTTTCATTGTTTTCAATTACATGACCACCATAAGTAAGGAACTTGGCCCCGTTTTCAAACTCGGGAGGTTGCTTAACCTCATTGTCAACAGCCATTTCACAACGCCAATTTTCAACAGATCGTCGGCCTCTATGTGATCGTGAATAATGAGAATTTGAGTGATCGATACCACTTATTCCGACAGGAGCAAGTCGCTGCGACCTTTTTATGTATTGTTCACCATCAGTTGTTTCCGGATTACCGTCTTCTCCATCGTCGTTTTCTTGACCGAAGTCAACGTCGTCTTTCTGATGGAAGGCAGGTTCGTAGATTACCAGACTTTCATCTACTTTTAAATCTGTCCATGACCCTTGTGACCAATCTGGAAACCTAAATGATACATGGTCATTTACTTTTTTACAATATGCAGCATATAACATTTTATTGTTATAGTTAAAATATGATGGGTTACTATGAAGTATGGGAATTATACCATTTACTATTTAAATATTATATTAATATTAAATATAGTATTAATTAGAATGTTAGATACATATATGTACATATACATATATGTATCTAATAATTATATATAATATATATACACAAATAATTTGACCAAATTAACTATTTATGTCGTTAAAAATATTTGAAAATGTACATATTAGCCATTTTTAGGAATTTTTATTTAATGCACTAAACAGCCATTATTAATTTTGTTTTTCATTAAAAAATAGATGATATGCATATTGCATTTAAATAATAAAATTCTGTAATACCGTAGCTTTAAAATTAAAATATTAAAACAATTATATTTAATGCCTTTCTTATCGTTAAATTTAATAATACCTAGGTAGATTCACTCTAATATTTAAATTAACAGAGTAAATGGGATATTTTTGAAAGTTAAAAGAGCAATGTTATGCGTTATTAAAACGGGGACCATCCATTAATATAATTTAAATTAAACTCCTTGCTAGGTCCTAGCATATATTATTATCAGATAATAGTGCTGTTATCTATATTATGTACTTAATACGATTATTATTTGAGTAAATAAGTACTTAAACATTTAGCAATACATATATTTATTATTTTAATACTACTCAAATATTACCAACTAAATAAGTTGACATTTATTATGTACGTTTGTTAACTTATAAGTTAAAAGGACATGTTTTTATAATATGTAGTATGTTGGTTATGAAATTAACTAAATATTTGTATTTAGAGACCAAATAAAAAAA
Organism: Macrosiphum rosae; assembly: GCA_016617965.1. NCBI lineage: Eukaryota > Metazoa > Arthropoda > Insecta > Hemiptera > Aphididae > Macrosiphum > Macrosiphum rosae. The sequence continues at coordinate 4,107 of WHPZ01551669.1, read as the reverse complement.
AATTAATTATCTCTTGAGTATGTGGAGTAAAAATCTCCCTATCAACTTCCTATACTGAATACAATGTTATAATATAATGATGTGATGTGTAATGTGGTCGCTATGACACTAACCTGCATCCACGGCCCTGTTCCTCTGACCGCTTTTTCCTTGAAATGGGCGGTTCTGGTAAGTTTCTCCAAAATAGAAGAGCTATCGATCCATCGGCTGAATATTGGAACCCCTCGGGAACCGCACGCTCAGATTGTTCCATTCTCTTCGATAGACCACTGCACGTATTGTCACCACTAATCACCATCTGGATGATTGGTGGGTCTACATTAACCGTTTTGTATAACTGAAGTAAGGTGCACAGAAAAAGAAAGAAATAGATTAATCAACAGTAACGTAAAATATCTATTTATATTATAAAAGGGAAAATGGAAATCTTTGTAACGGGTTGGCTCTGAAATTACTCAACCAATAGTCTTGCGTTTTTTTTTTTTTAATAACAGAGTATTTTGCGAAGCAGGTTTAATACATAGTTTTATGGATTAAACATCCAGAGGTGTCATTTATTACAGGCAACAAAGTGCACAGGGACACCTAGTATATTATAATTATAAGTACACCGAGACCCAACTCTATCCCCAACCATCAACGTTGTTGTGACTTTGGCTTGCAGATTTCACTGTAATAAGATTATAGTTAATCAACAAGTGATAAAAGTTTAAAAACAACGATGAACATCATCGATCAGTGATCTACGATAACTATAGTCATTTTAACTATTTTTCCCGTGAAATATATATATATTTTTTTTAAAGGCAATTATGAATAAGTTGCTGATTGGTGTTCGTTGACGATTAGTTGTTGATTAGACGTCATTTATTTACTATAAGGAATATAATATATGAAATGTATGGACGATAAAACTATCAAATATCGTTTGGGTTATTTTGTTTTTATATACAATACGATAATATTAATTATTAATTATTAATTTAATTTGGTTTACAATGTTTTAAGACGAGCAAAGTTGAGAGAGATGCCAGGAGCAGTATGGGCAGATGTATTGTTTGTTAGCGATATCTATAATTCTGCGATAAAAATAATAAAAGTATATAAGAACTATTATTCGTGTTTAATGTTCAGAGTAGAAATCTTAAGCTCCCCAAAAGGACAAAATATTAATTTATAACAAATTATCTAAGCACACCTATAATATTGTAGTAATAATATTACTAACATAATTCGCTTAACATCATTATTATTATTATTATTTTATTATCACAGTTAGTTGAACGTAAAATATTAAGACTGCATTGTATGATATATATAATACATTTTATTTGAACAGTGAATATCAAACCGAACTTAAACCAACAGTTAGTGACCCGTTAGAAATCAAATTAAAAAGTAATGATGGTTTTTATTTTCAATCCAGGCGTTTATCATATATTGAAAAAAATTAATAACAAAAGATAATAGATCAATTGTTAAAAAAATAAAGTGATTAGACCAATCAAATCTGAGTATGTGCTAGTAAAAAAAAAAATAACAGGTGAATTGAGGTTGCGCATTGATCATAGGGAATTAAATAAACGCACTTATTAGGATAGATACCCAATTCCTTTAATTGATGACCATCTTGATTCATTGAGGCGAAATAGATATTTTTCTAGTATTGATCTTAAGGACGGATTCCTTCACATTGAAGTTGCTGAATCATCAAAAAAATACACTTCTTTTATTTGTCCATTGGGCCAGTTTGAATATTGTAAAATACTAGTGAGATTATATTATGGTTAAGAATATTGACACAACACTAGGAATTAATAAAAAACATATAAACATATATTTAAAGATCCATATGAAATTAAAGTAGTTTTGCCAAATGATAGGTATGTGGTAAAAGACATTCAAGGATTTCAGGTCACCCAATAACCATTCAACTTTTTGAGAGTAAATAAATAAAACCTTGGATTAAAAAAATAATCTAATAAGTTAATTATAATGAAAACTCTAGTTATAAATTAATTATTAATCATTTCTCTTTTTCACACTTATTTAAAATGTATAAGAAATATTTAAATTGTCATCATGCTATTTACTGTTGTTTTATTTATTATATTGTATATTTATTTACTATACTGTAATTTTAATATTATCAGTTGTCAATTTGTTGTTACATTTTTTTTTTATTGTATTAATTGTTAAGTAGGGTCTACTTTAAGCCAGGTATGGCCGAGCTGTAGTAATAATACTATTATCATAATTCGCTTATCATTATTATTATTATTATGATTATTATTATTTTATACGTAGTTTGTCGCGAACTAAAATATTAATTTGTTTAATTATGCTGTATAGATTATACACATAATCCTGACACATTGTTTATTTTTATGAGCCCCTACAATATTATGTGTTATATAACCAGTCAACCACTTAAAATTAAATCGGGTTTGTGTATAAAGCTTCACAGATTCAAAGCGTCGCTGTGTGTCGTGTCTTATCGTGTCGATAAAGTCGTATTGTGATTGGACATTCCTTTTTTGGTATCATGTAATAACCGAGATTCAACCGAGTATACCAATAATTGACAACAGCTCAACTTTTAGACCATATTGGTTAACAGTTGTAAAACCAAGCCCTCGCACGACACGACACACGTCGTAGCTGTGAATCCGGCTTAAGAATTGTTTGCATGCGCTCCACATAAGTTGATTGATCAAATTCCGTTTCATAGGAAATCGTAAATAATATAATATTTTATAGAATATGTATGGGTAAACATAGTATACTCACAGCACATCTGATGTCTGGACGTCCGGTCGATCGGGCAGTCCGGTCGTATAACAATACATGCCAGCCCTCTAGTTTGTCTTCCTTTGTGATAAACGGGTATTTTGACTCACACTCAAACACGTAGTGGTCCATATCTGTTAGGTAGTTCAAGAACAGAAAAAACACATGAATATGATGAGTATAATAGTTTACCTATTTTTAATAATTCATTTTCATAGAAACAGTATTTTTGTTGACGTAATCATTAGTGCTCGTTTTGTGTGCACGTTTATGTGAGATAACGTCATACCTTTTATTTATTTTTTTTTTTTTAAAAAAACAAAACATATTTTATGCAACAACATTGAATTGAACAAGAATTGATTGGGAAAATTTGTTAAAACCTACTATATCCATTGGTCATCTGTAAATTGGCTATTGATAAGTTAGTTGTTTAATATTTTTTTGGTAAATACTATAATTGAATACGATTGATTCAAGTCAAGAATATTTAAAACATTTAACGTGTTAACAACGCAAAGGTCCCGGTGCCAGTTTCTCAAATTGTCCACAATTCTATAAAATTTGCAAATTAAATTTTATATTTTAGTTTCAACCTCAATTATAAGACTTTTCCACTAATGTACTACCCGATAACTTTTTAGGGTAGGTTGATAGGGTGTATTATATCGAAAAAAATGACTTTACGGTAATAACTCTCAAGATTTGTAGAATTATCGGAGTTTGATGACTATTTTTTTAGCTGAAAGAAGAAGACTTCCTACAGCCCGCATCGATTTCTGATTTTGTATTTTATTCCAAATAATTGTATTAAAAAGATTGAAAAAATGCCTCTAGCAATGAAAAAAAAAATTATGAAATTTGGTTGATTCTACAAGGCAGTATCGTTATTCCCGCAGTGTATTTTTGAAGACAATATTACATCGGCGCCTTAAGAACAAAATTATATACCCGTCGCATATTTGTTCTAATAACTGCATACTCTCTGAGAATTTATGAGTGATAAATAATGATACAAGTGATAAATATGTAACGAGTATACTAGATATATTTTTTTTTTCACATTTGCGCCACATGCTATATCACTGGTATAATTCGTGGTATAAAATCTTAGTCCGTGTATAAAATATATCCTTACAATTTTTCAAGCATTTAGAAGAATTGCTCCCAACTAAACATTGATAAACAACAAGTGATAATTTTCTTAAAAAATTATATTAAGCACACTGCCTTTTAAGGCCGTGATTACGAATATCCAAACATTCCAAACACAGAATAACCAACACGGTCACTTATGACTTATGAGAACTCGAAAAT
>WHPZ01551661.1:0-16497 GCA_016617965.1 Macrosiphum rosae | reverse complement strand
AAAAAAAATCTATTTTCGAAAACGTTTCATATTACTATTAGAGACACTGTCTCTTTGATATTTAAGATATTATTTTAAATGCAATTTACATGTCCAAACGAGATTTACGATTTACGTATGATATAAAATACTGCCTATGTTATGTAACAATAAACTGTATTAAAGGCGAGAGAAAATTTAAAATAAAATAAAAATTTTCAGAACCCTATTTTAATAAGCATACTGTGAATATTAGGTACTTACTCTATCGTTACCTGTGCGGATGATTCGTGCATTTCATCGTAATCATATGAAGATATCAGATGGAGTTTACGAGGGTTCAGCTTCATCAAATAATTCCCAAACCCGAAAAATATTTCACATTTTACTAGTATTACCATCATGTTATATAGGTAGCATATTATTAGAATGATTTATTACTCTTTTACAAATACTTATAAATTGGATTCTGTTTTGGTATACGTTTAGAGTCATTAGTTTTTATCTTTGGCCTGAACCATCGCAGAAACAAAAATTATTTTATTTTGTTAATGGTATTCAATAAAATATAGAAATTATTTCTGCTGTTATAGAAATAAATTATTATGTTTGATTAACTGCCGTTTATATGTTTCGTGTTCTACTGTTTACTGTAAAATAGGTTATATTAATTATGATACCGGGAACAAAAATATTTAAAATTTTGATACGGAGAGGAGGTGGTAGTACAAAAATATTTTCCAAATTTAAATGTAATAGTGTTATTTAAAAAAAAACAGATCCTCCGCCCTAAAATTTGACTGTTTTCGCACCTATGGTTATAATTTCTGTGTATTCTTCGGAACGTCTATACTGTAATATTATACTTGAATGATATTACTACATTATATCGTGCGATAAATTTGGAGATGATTGTGTCACGTGCTGCAGAACTAGAGACATGTTGAATTCAATTTAAGTAAAATTAGGCTGCGTTTAATCTGCATAATGATTATCGAACTTGAATGAAATTTTGTTGCACGTACGCTTCTGTTTCCACCTGTACTCATGCCATCTCAACCACCGATAATACGCACACAAGACCATGATTCACATTGGTTTAACGCCACAAAAGGTTCTTGTTCAGTTATTTTTTTTTTATTTTTACAAGTATTTTGTTTTACAAGTATGAGCTAAATTCATTTTTATAATTTTTAAATTTGAATAATATATACGGATACACCGTCAGTTTATTAAATATAAGTCAATGAGCTAATATTTTTTTGCTTAATAGAATTTTTAACCATTTTTTTATTATTTAATTAAGTAACTGTGTTAATGACACACTCGGTGTAGAAAACATTACAAATGCTATTATATAAATACATACACAGAGTAATATCTTTTGAGTAATTAAAAAACCTTTTACCGTTTGCATATTTGCATTTATAATAATATAATACTTGACCAAGAAAAATGCATTCATAAGCCAGCCCGGAATTGAATAATACGATCATCGCACTGCTGACGTTAGGTCTCACGTTAGGCTTACGATGGTGGAGACTTGGAGATGATAGTACGATCGTTAGCGTCAGAAATAATTGGTCTGTCGTCGTATCATAATTTTATTATATACAAATATAGGTGCGCACGTCATACTTTCGATAGAACGATTCTCGTCATCGACGGCTAGGGAATATTCGACGCTGTTTTTGATGCACGGAAACGGAATAATAATAATATATTCGAGACGGTGACGAGCCTTCGTATCTACAAATTGGCTTTATCTGCTGTCGGGGGCGAGTTTTTCGCGATCCCAGCGGGAAACGTCGAGCGTACAAGATGGCGGCCAGGACGGTATACATATATTATAGTGGTGCGACAATGACAAATTTCGAATCGGGCAATTAGGGCGCGTTTAAAAAGTCCTGCAGGATCGAAACGAAACTTGACGGGATAATCTCGAGAGTCCGACGAGACCGAGTATTTTACGGTGGCGCCGCGTCCTAAATAATTATAGACGTCTAAATTGGTCAGAGCGTGTTAAAAAACACACTGGCGCGGGAAAGTTTGAAAACCGAATTTATTATGCGACGTCGGTTAATAATTAGTCACCGCAACAGTTTGTAAAACGACACAAACGCGGAAAAACGCGGAAAAGTCGCGAGTACCTAATTTAGTAGTGACACTTTTCGGACAAGAACGGAAAATTTGCATATCTGTGTGCGTATTACAGTGGTAGTGCCGTTGTGTTGTCTGTAGCAGGAAACTGAGTACAATTTGAATATCGTTACAGCTTTTAAGAAACAGTGCAGGGTAGTTCGGAGTGAGCAGATAAATCAGAGAGTAAAAAAATTGTGTGCGAGACACTTCACTGCATTGTTCGTATAATGATATATATAATTCAAACTTACTAACAGGACCACAAATTATATATGTGCTAACCTGACTATACAAATAGTACAAAAAAATTTTGGAACTTTACCAACGCGAAGTAAAAAGTATATAGTATCAATTTTTAACTACAATGTTGTACTACATTCCATAAAATGTAGCGTTAGTAGATATATTACCAAAATATACATGTAAAATCGGCGATATAAGACATTAAAACGGTACACGTCTTAAACGTCAGTAAATGAACATTAATTTCAAATCGTTTCTATTGCACCGAAATCCTAAAATTTGTAGGTTGTCCTTTGACAATGTCTAAATACATATATTACCTAAAATGAAACAAAATCAAAAAATCCTATAATGCCTTGTAATTTGTATTCATACCTACATGGCTACATAAAATCGTACTATATTATGACATAAAATAATATACAATAAATTATAAAAAAAGCTTCTGATGTATTTCAATTAGATCTTGAATAAAAGAAACTTATATGGGTGAATTGTATGGACATAATATTATAATAACTAATAAGAAACTATTCGGCATATTATGTATAATAATCAAATTAAATGTAATTTTCATTTTTTTTCTAAGACCAGTTTATTGATTATAAATATTTTTTTGATGTCGATATAGTTATAGTAGAATATCTCCCATTATAGATTATTGTGCCACATATTTTTCGTTTATTTATCAATTGCTTTATTAAAAATGTATACTATATATTATAATTAGCATTTTCGTCGGGTAATGTTTTTCACAACCGTTCTTACGAGTACACTATAAATTACAATAATTATAATATAATATATTACTTTATATTCGAAAAATAGTTTTTACTCTTTTTTGTTCATAGACATTTACCATTGTATATTATGTCAATTTTCAATCATGACTCACAACTATGATTTTGTATTGCCTGATTTTTACACATTTAATGTAAAACGTTAGTCCAGCCGTTTAGGCGCCATGAAAAATACTAGACGCTTTTAGCCGACGTATACTGTTGTCTCTTTAGTTTTTTTTTTTTTTTTTTGTGGTTGAACGAATGGTTTTTGGCACAGACATAATAGTGCATGGTTCATAAATTGTACCTGATAGACAGACGAAGGTTTCAGAACACGAGTTTTTTGGCTTTTAACAACGGCACAATGCCGGAACCGAATTCTTTTCAAATTTCATCTCTAATAAAGAAGTCATATTTCTTTAAAAATAAAACTCGTTGCAATGTTACTGTCCAAGTACGCATTATTACTTAATGTTATATTATGTGTGGATTACATTAAGTACTGCACACAATTTATTCATAACACACAAGTATTATGGAGGTTTAAGTTTTATATCGCACCAGACTTAAGTGTGAAATATATACCTGTGTCTACGATAACACAAAAGTATATAGTACATAAAATATTGTTGAAAATAATATAATTTTTTTTTCATCATTATTATATTTTGGGCTACCATATTGGATATTATAATATGATTATATTCTCAACTGCGTAAATGAAAATTAATTCATACCATTGAGCGTATAATATATAAATGTCGAATGCTTGAGCGCCGGTTGTATTACTATCGCAGCGCGTTTACAACAATTACAATTCTGTTTTCCGGAACAAACTTTGTCTCGCCATTGTTCCCCCGCCACTAACAACCGCCACCTATAATAATAGTGTCGTCAAATACACGTTGCAGCCATCGCTATATCATTGTGCCCATCAGTGAGCCTCGCCCGATGTATTATACTCTTCCCGAACTTGGGTATATAGGGTAGGTGATATATATATACCCTGTGAGTATACGGCGGCGTGTGCACTTGAACACGTTTGCTGTTTTACGATTCAACTATTATTGACGACGAAGACAACGACGACGACAACGATACCAATAGCGTCTGCATCGGACAACATTAAAATTACGTGGGCGATCATTTTTGTCAAAAGGGATGTATATATGTTATACGAGCGACACGGAACGTATCGTGGACCGTACGACAGCAGAGTACCTAACTTACTATTATATATACCCAGTGACCAGTAATTTAATAATCATCAATATTAAGGACTGAATTGTGTATTGTTCTAGAACAGTATTAGTAGTACTTATTTAGCACTTTTTTTTCTGTTATGCTTGGATTTGAATGTTTTTATATTCAGTATTATAGTAAGTTTGTTTTGAATGTTAATATATCTTAAATAATATAGAACTCTTAGGTACTAATGATTCTTTACATCTATTATATATATTATGTATGGTGCCATGGTGGATTCACGGGGAAGGAGGATATTGTAAATTACCAGTTTATAATAAAAGTGCGGGGGGCACTACCCTACGATTTACCTTAGAAATGATGAATATACTCCCTCCCCTCCCCCTAATGAAAACTCCTGTCTACGCAGCCACTGTAATTATAGAATGTACAACAGTGACATTTACTTCACGACTTACGAGGTTAAACTAGCTAAAGTATATTACTAATAATTAATAAATACGAATTTCAAGCAAAAATATTGTTGGTTATGACAAGACCAGAAGATTAAAATCTTGAATTAATGACTTTATTTTGAATTTACGAAGAGCACCTACCTATTATCAATATGGGCACATTGCTTTGTGCTAAATAAATAATGAAATTCGTCGATTGGATAGATATGATTTAGTTTCCAAAATTATAAAATATCAAACTTTATCTTTCAATTAAGTTAAGTAAACTTTTTTATCCATTCATTTTTAACTAAACGAAAACAACAATTATAAATTTGTATTTTACCTACTTTCATTTATATTTTTTAGAAATGTTTTGTTATAATTTTTATTTAATTTATTTATTAGATTTAGTCCTTGGGCTTGGAAGTCACAGCAGTCATACTCTTCTTGACTCTAGACTTATAAGTTATAAGGCATTAAGGCTATTTTTCTTATATTCACATAAAATATACAATACTTAAAAATTAAAAATATGTACATTGCATTTTTTTAATATGTCATTTTGAAAAATATTAACAATTCAAATTACAAATGAAGTAGACTAAGATCTATTCTGCCTATCATTCTAAGATATATAAACTTCTTGATCAGAAAACGTATCATATTAAATATCTATATAATACGATTGAAATATGATAAAAATAAAAAATAAGTTTCAATACTTATATCAAATAAATAAACAATATGATATAAATATTATAATTTAATTGATTTAATGTAAGTATATCTAATTAACTTTTTTGTTGATTAACTTAATTATTTAACTATAGTCATAAAAAATCCTAACTTTCTCAGTCTAAGTATAGTATATTTATTGCAGAACGATATAATTTATTATGATATATTATATGCGTCATTTTTTATCCAACTAAAAAGTTAAATTAATATGATTTCTGTACCGAAAATCCCGTAAATAGACAACATAAAATATTAATAAATTATCGTAGGTATATTGATTACATCAACCAAAAATATAAATATATAAACTGTACAATAATTAAATGAGATTTGTTAATATAACAATGTAAATAATGATTTTTTTATTAAAGCTATTAATTAAAAGCTATAATAAAAGTTATTTTTCACTAACGCTTATAATATGGACTTTACACAAAAAATAAGAACCTTTAATAATATTAAATACCAAAACATTACTCTAGTTAACGTAGCTCATAGTTATATATTAAAAGCTCTTTTTCTCATAGGAAAAGTTACTGTAGCATAAAATTTGAATAACCCTATATATATTATTTATATATCTTTAATTAACTTTACTGATGTAGTTCATATAAGTTCTCTTATCTTATACTTCCACTACCGTAATTTCAAATTAACTATTTTATATCTTTTTTGACCCAAGCCTATTTTACTTGAGGAATTTCCCTAAATCTCTTTTCCCCAGATCAGATAAATGATTTTACGATATTATTGAATGATCAAAAACAGATTTTTTTGTAGGTAACCTTATAATATATAACGTTGATTTAAAACCATCATTATTTTTCAATCAAGGGTTTTCGAACTTTTTTAACATCCAAAATGTTAAACGGTATTTAACTGTTTATAAAATGTTAATTTACATTTGATCGATAACGGTACGATTTAAAATTAAAAATATTGTCGTTTGCTGTAATCAATTTATTTTTAAATCTTGTCCATCTGTATAATTGTATAATATAATAATATTTACCATTAAACGCAATACAACTGAGTATGATGGTTCAGGAATAATGAACTTTTGTACGAAGATCACCACATAAATTGTGTAAACATTAACCAATGAAATATAGTCTACGTAGTTATGGGTTATCAAGAATAAATCCATAGGTATATATGGTTTAAGGACAATGCACCTTTTTATTACTAGCTATAAGGTAGAAAATATTATATAACATTCTGTACGTAGAATATTGCTAGTATTTTATAGGATAAAAAATAAAATCGTCAACTCAGAGACGTTGTTATATTTTAAAATAGTAAAATTCAAATAATATATATTTCTATCGAAATATTTTATTGATGATTTTTTTTTTTTTATGTTTTTACCGCATATTTGAGCCTTTGGCGAGATAACAGTAGTTGTCGCCGGCCCGTACAGTTATAATGTGCTACCATAAAAATAAAAAAAACAATACACACCATTTTGACACCATTTTATCACAATTTTACGAGTTCTAAAATAACAGGACAAATGAATACATAATATTATATTATACTGTTTATTGTTTGGTTTAATCGGTATTCACACAATCAAGCTCATCATATATTGAAAAACAAATTTAATAAAAAAAAACTACTCGCTTAGATAATATATTAATATGTACAAAACCATGATTTACAATATTATGACTTAGCTTTTTTCAAATGATTGGATAGTTACGCGAAACATCCCAGCAGTTTTACACAGCCAAACGCATCACCTATTTGCCCGACTAAACGGTTATTGGCTTACATTTTTGCATAGACATTTCACCTGAAAAAAACTTTTATAATCCCCTTGGCCACGTGTCAAAGTTTTTTACAAAAATAATATAGCTATTAAAAAAAAAAAAACTTTTCGAAACAAGCTTACGGCGGTTACGAACTACGGTGTACAAGATAAAGGTATTCTATGAACGAATGTATAATATAGAAGAAAAGTTTTTCAATTTCAATAATGCTATACGAACGTCAAATTTTTAAAAATATTTTTAAAAACTCACGTAAAAAACGTTACTATGGGACAAAACCGATATAAGAATTATTTTATTAACAATACAATTATTAATGTTGAAGACAACATTATATACGTATATAGTATTGTACAAATAATATTATAAATTACAATATAATATCAATGTCACAGATATATTTTATTTCTCTATAATAGGCACGACAAAGCACATTGTTTTATTTTTTAATATTATTCACCTAAGTTATACTGATGATACGAATAAAAACCATTGGTAATTTTAACGCCGGGACATTTTTTTTTTGTATTGTTCATCACTTTTTAAAATCTAACAATTTTTCAGTGGCTCAGTTTAATAATAGTTAGGTACCATCTTTATAAATCCATCCACTAATCTACTATCTGCTGCCCTACTCATGAGAAATACCATAAGGTGTATTATTTAATTATATATTTGGACCTAAATATCACTGCCCGGAAAAAATAGATTAGGTACGCAACCCGGAATTGGTACATTTCGAATATATTTTTTGTTTATTTGAAAGAATTAAACATTTTCTTTAACACGTTTAATCTATTTTCGTAATTTATTTTCGTAATATTTTACGTAACGTAGGATTACTCCACACACGCATTTTTGTAGCAAATATAACGCCTCAGGCGTATTATTATAGGTACTTCAAATCATATGAAACAAACAATAAACATAGACATAATATATAACTTATATAATATAAGTAAAATTTAACATTAAGTATGAATGTTATCAAAAATAATTAAAAAAATTCCAAGTATTCAGTGCGGTTTATTATGGCCTTTAAGTTATAAGAATTCAAATTCAATTTCGGTGGGGTACATGATTGTTTTTCCTTTGAAACCGCAACACTGTATTTCAAACACAAAATCGGTGTCTCTTCGCGAAAAAAAAGAAACCAAAAATATATCAAAGCAAATAAAAACGATTTGTTCGTTTCATTCCAAACAACCAAAATTTCTACCAACCATAATATTATATTATTATAATATGTATACAATAATACAATTATACGTGTACAATAGTACAATATTTATTTGACGTGCGTAAAACCGCATGTAATGACTAATTATGTGTACAATGAGCCGATCACGTAATAATACTTATAGCTAGTGTACCAACCGGAAAAGTGACAGAACGTAATATATCGATGGCATAGTGCACACATGTTGTAAGTGACATTTTCGTAATTGTTCAGGAGAACGACAATTGTTATTTCATAAGGAAACCATACAATTTTTCCAAAATTTTTCACTTACAAGATGTGTGCACTATGTCATCGATATGATATCTACGTATTTATATTTCATTATTTTATCATAGGACGTGACGTTTTTCCAATAATAGATAATAATGTAATATGTATAATAACACGCTACATGATAATATGACGGCTATACCTATAATTCTGAACGATATATGTAACACGTACTGCGCCGGGTACACAACTGCATTATTGTTGTGTACAAATCGTTTACGATACAATAGCAAAATATAATATTCTATATACGCACCTAACCTATATAATAGTAATAATAATAATATCAACAAAGCGTACTATGTGCTTAGACGAAATGACACTAATTGCGCAGCGGCGTAGGGATATGGTCATATCAACATTATACATATATTCTAGGCGTTATATACGAAGGCGTATAGGTATAATATTATTATACATCGAGTGGCTATACAATATGACTATTACACAGGTGTCGGGCGTATAATAATAATAAGAATAACGCGATATTTTGCAGTGTCGAAAGTACCTATACCGTGACGTCCGGCGTCGTTTATCGTTAAAATATTATTCACAAAAAAAAAAATAATCCGGTCGAAATAGACTAAAAAAACTGCTCGATATTTATATAATACGTAGGTATATAAAGTCGCGGATACGATAACAATAACATCGGTGTACGATATATTTTAAAATAATAATACATATTTTTTCGGATTAAAACGTTCCGATTCCGTAGATAATAATACTGGCTGATATTATAATAAAATTATAATAACAATAAAATGATAATAAATACCGCGCTTGTATTGCGTGTGCTCGTCGAATGCTCGAAATATAGTTTAATAATATATACTTTACTATTATAATATTGTATAAGCCGGGTCTACTACTCGTATTATACATAGGAAAAGGACCGTTTAACCTAGTATTGCGCACGTGATTATTATTGTGTCAGCGTTTATGAAAGATCTGTGTCGATCCGGGTCCCGTATTCGTCAGCAACTATATTATTATTATTATTATTATTACACCATAGGCGGAAAACATTAATTTTATGTGTAGGTATACAGGTGGATATTCGCTACCAGAGTCTGTCATGCATAAATAGTAAATATTATACACAACAGTGGAGTATTATTTTGGAATGTTTAAAGGGGATCGGATAATATAAGTCGTATGAACCAAATTTTCGCATATTGGCTAGGTACGAACGAGTGTGCTGTAGTATAAGGCTCATTCGAGTATGGAGCTATTTTCAAAATTGATCATAGTTATGTTTTGAAAAATGAGACAGCTGGCCCGTGGAGGTAATCTGCATAGTAATGATAATATGTATTTGAATCACTTCAAATAATAAATACTGGTAAGTTATTTACCTATGCCCATCTGATGATGAACTGCAATATTGATAGCTATATTGGGGTATACATCATATAATATATAAGGCACTGCGTCCAACTCGACTATAACTAGTAAGTATAGGACCTATATAGAACATAATCTATTATATTATAATGTTAAATATTATAACAATATATAATATTATAACGGTTCATGCCTAGGTGGAAATTGGAGAGGGGACTAGGGCCCCCTAAAACGTGCAAACAGATAAATTTACCCCCCTCAGACAAACTGAGTGGTCACTTGTCACCACTATAAATAATACATATAATATATAAGGATTAACTTTCAATTAAAAAATTTAGTTGGAGAGCAAATAGATTTCAAGTAGATACTTACTGTTTCACAAAAAAATTCGTCACTTATAAAACTTTCATCTAACTATCTTCTTATCTCTTTAAGTTATAGTTTACAAATGCTAATATAATGCACATGCTTGCTACAAACTCTAGTATACACACGATGTCTAAAATAAATCGCACTAAGGTTTTGAAGGTGAGATAAATTTTGCAAGCGCAGAGACCGGACTTTGATATCCAATAAAGTTTTAAAATTATAAACATTTTTAAATATCAGCCCCTTCTAAAATATGGCGAATTTCCCCTTATGGGTCCATTGTTTTTCTCAGACGATCGCAAGAACAGCATTTATAATATATACCAGAACCTTTAAATTTCTATGATAATATTATCATTATGTACCTTTATAATACATCTGGAGCTTTATTAAATTTACACAATAATAATATTATATTAATATATTATAGCCTAGTGTTCCTCGAAAGCGTTCGTGAATCACCACAAAAAAATATTATCGAAACATTTAGGTGACCTAAATATTGTCTTAACGATATAATATTATTGTACATACATAAATAATACAATACCATATACCTATTCATGTTATGTGGTTATAACCTAAGTAAATTCTTAAAGAACATTTTATTGTTTTTGGTTTTTGGTCGGCTGTATCGGCTGGTCGGCGATATGATGAAAAATGAAAAATCACACATTCCTAGTATATAGTGTACACTGTACAACATTGACGTACACAATAATACACATTATATTATAAACGAACTCAATTATTTTTGCAATTTTTCGATTCCTTTGGTATTTTCAATTAAAATCTAAAACGTGTTTAAGGCTTCATTGTTATTACAATATTTTAATCAAAACAAAAATGTATTATTAAAGTCTAAAATAAATCACATCGACGTCGATTTTTTTCGATTCAAATTATAAATATTATTATAAATAAATTGTACAAACGTTACCATATTTTCACCAAATATTTATTTAATAATTATTATTATTATGTACAAAATTTGACAAATTTCGATTTAGTATAATATTTGTTTTATAATTCAATTAAATTTCAATGTGTTATCATCAGATGGTAATTTTATATTTTTCTCATTTCCATTTTTGTTTTAAGGGATTGTTTTTAATACAATATAAATATAAATACAGATACAAATATTGTCAATTGCATAAAATGTACATATATAGGTACTTTTACTGGTTTCTCATCATAAATATAAATTTTATACTTTTGAGATCGTTTTTTTTAATTTCTTATTCACAATAATATAAGTATACTGTAAAGT
Organism: Macrosiphum rosae; assembly: GCA_016617965.1. Classification (NCBI taxonomy): domain Eukaryota; kingdom Metazoa; phylum Arthropoda; class Insecta; order Hemiptera; family Aphididae; genus Macrosiphum; species Macrosiphum rosae. Next base: position 4,693 of record WHPZ01551661.1, on the reverse strand, counting down.
ATGAAATAATAATGTTAATTATAGTTAAATTACCTCACTATAAATTTATTTTCAGTCCTTTTCAGCCCTTCAGTCTATGAAATTTCCACAAAAAAAATACTATATTAGTTATCTACTAAACTTGAGGATAACTTTTACGGAAATTAAAAAAAGAGACTTCACTCATTGAAGGTTTTTTTTTTTTATGGAAAATTTAACCTCATATCTTATGCTCGGAACAGTAATTATCTATTATGAACCTCTGTGTACCTATATTATCTTAAAAGAAACGACGTTTCTACATTATAAGTTTCAGAAACTTGAATATTAATAATGCAAATTTATACAATATGTTTAAATCTTATACCTTTTTGCCATACAGTTATACTGAAAAAACAAAGTTGGATAAGAAAATCCTTTATGTAGAAGTAAAATTATCGTAAGAAAACAATCAACCGTTATTAATGACATCAAGATCACTTGATAGAGATTATAAATTAAAATTCACCGAAAACATTTTCTTTACAGAGTTTAATAATTAAGATATTCGATGAAAATATCGATTCCAATATATATAGTTTCAATGAATTATATATTAGCGATAAATAATCCATTGAGATAATGTTAGATACGTTAAAAAGTCATAGTATTTTAATTTATGAATGTTGTAAATATCATTTTATTTCAAAATAAAATTTTCTTAAAAAAATATTATTTGTTCGACAACAGAAACCATATGTGCCTCAAAGCAATATATTTAATTTTTAGTAAAATTATACATGTATAAAAAAATGCCCTCCAACATACAAATTAAAATGTCTTATTAAAAATATGATGTACATAAAAACCGAAGACAATAATAATTATATTGAAATTTATCGATTTTGGTGCACCTGTCTGCAAATCTCTCCAATACCCACAAATAGTATTAATAATATATCCACATTTGGTCAATTGTCTAAAATTGTATAATTTACTATATCACTATATATTACTGGGTACTATATTATTATGTACCTATACAAATATAATGTATATATGCCTGCAAAATCGTAGCACTACTCTTATTATCGCAGTACCTAAATGTTATATTTACGTTACTTATTTTATATAATAAAATGTCCTCGAGAAATACATAATATAATAGGTAACATGGACGGCCGGTTTTAAAATATTGTAGTGCTGAAATGAAAAAAAAAAAATAAAAACTCTGTGTCGGGTCACTCCGCCGGACAACCCTATTGTTGTACTCGACTATCTCGTGTGTTTTTATTATTATATCGTTGTCGGTCCAGTACAATATATTGTATACATGCATATTGCATATATGATATAGTGAACCGTCACTTTTGCCTCGACTTGTGCGTATTTATTCCAGAGGGTCAGTGTTTATTTTTCGCCGCAAACACGCTGCCACTAATATATTTTCTCGCGCACTGCTCTGTATATTATATAATATATATACCGTGCTAGTGTGCTCCATATACCACGACCGCACGTGTGGGCACTTACACAAACTACTTCCACGCACCCCACGGTGTTTCCACCCACCCAGCCGCCAATCACTCTCGTATTGTGAGACAGCGCGCAGGTGTTATCTATTATGATGTGCAGGAAAATCGAACTGGTTCAACCGATCAAGGCGATTTTTTCCGGGATCGAGGGGATGAACATCGATGATGGTTTTAAACTATTTTAGCAGAAACAGACGGTATTTGCAGTCACTGATTTCGGCGCTTTGTTATATTTTTGATATTATGACTTTGAGACGTAAACTCTGCATATTATAATGTGAACTTAGAGACGAGTCTGAGAAAACGACGAGATTTCCACCGGGAAGTCACTCGCCGATATAATATTTTAATGCGATTGTGCTGAACAAGCTACAGCTATAAAGTGCACTCATTATTCATACGTACACTAGTTTGAACCTCTACGACCAACCTACAGGTGCATCAATCCTAAGCCGGTGGTACTCGAGGTCTTCAGATGAATATTCTCTGTGGTACTGATTTTTTAATTTTTTAAATAGTTTGAACTACATATGTACGATAAATCACGTTTCATTATTAATTTATTGTTGTAATTGTGAAGCGTTTCTAATTTCAAAGCAATCGTTTGATCCGAAAAAACAACAGCAGATATCACATTGAAGTTTATTGATAATCAATTTTTTTGTATAGCTAATAAATTGTACAGCCAAACTCGATACCTCCGACTCATTCCCCGGCTCCTATAGAATTACCTTGTACATAGTTTTTGAATAGACTTTAAAGCTAAAATATTAAAATGCACTTTTATGCCGTTTGTATATTAGGCAAGCACTTACTATGATATCAGTGGAAAAATATAGTTTATTTTATCTTTCGTATTCCGGTCAAAGGAATCGAATTTGAAAAATCGTATACATTACTTATTCATACTTAGGTACAAGCACTATACCGTGCTACTCCAGCATCTTGTAAGAAGCATGCAGCGTGATTCACAATAATATATTATTATGGACGTTTCTTGTCACTGATATTCAGTTCGTGTCGGACACTTAGTTACAAATTATAAAAGTGAATTATATAGGTACACACACTGCACATAACAATAATATTATAATACAACGTCTACACAACATGGTCGTCACCAATCATCCCCCGAGCTTAAACTATAAATATATGCCTATTCCGTATTACTGCAGTCTTCCATCAATATTAAATTAGTTTCCACGGTCGACATATATTAGTATGCTGTATGGAAATGGAGAATCAAATCTCAGAAATCCACTATAATAATATAGTCATCGTATAATATACGCATGGGAGTACGAAGTATAACGGTCTGTATAATACCTATACTGTACTTCAGCACGATGGAGGTAGTGTGTTTGTACAATATAACGTTATATTATTATAATGCAATATGCATAATCGTGATAAATAACAAAATGTGAGGATAATTTAATTTTACCATTAAGACGCCATAAAAGTCCGCTCCGTGTTAAAATACAATTGATAAATAAATACGATTTTTACCGGTTACAGCAACAGGTATATTAATGGGTATGCGTCATTATTGATCAGACCAAATTTTCAATTAAAACTTCTTGTAGCTTAATACGAAATTGTAATTTTTGAAATTACTTATAAATGGCAGGTCGACTCGACGTTCTTTTACCTGATTTGGTACTTAACGATCGTATAATATTGGTTTAAACTATTTCCTCGTGTCTAAAAGTTTAGGAAAAATGTTTTGTATATTATTTGTGTAGAAGTGTACGGGATATTCGATAGATATGAGTTTTAACGATCAGTAATAACAAAATGAGTTTGATTTTAAAGACGAGAAAAGTGTGTCAACTTGGCTTTTAATTAAAATATTAGTTGATTATTATTCTTTCTAATTATTTGTACGTAGAAGTAGCATATAAAATAATAATTAGTGTGTATCTATTCTAATTGAAAACAAAATAATTTGATGATCTAACACACTTATATTATAACATACATACAATTATAGAAATTATATAATATACATAACATATAATAAGACAACATAACCTATATAAACATGTGTATATGTGTGCGCGCGCATTGATAAATATAATTTGGTGTACAAATATAATACTCTAATCAGTGCATGTTTTAAAATCAGACCTTTTTTTTGTTACCATAGCGTACAAAAATTGTTTTCGTAAATAATTTCGTAAATATTTTCAAAAGCGTATAAAAACAATGAAACGAAAAACTTTTGTTCGAGCTTTCTCTTTTTTTTTTTCAAAAAAAAAATATTTACATTTGTAACAGCGATCGCATATTTCTGTTTTTCGAATTAACATAGAAATTATTTTTAAATGCGTCGGTGCATGTTACCCATTTGATGTTAAGTACCAGGCATTAGGTACGCACCATAATAATAAGTCTTGTCGAACATGACATCGTCGTCCATTTGTATTACGACTCACAACGGGTTCTGTTTTCCACAGATAATTTATTTAAAACCAACGACGTCGATACACGCACAAAGCAAACGGCAAACGTGCAGATATATATAGTGACGAGGCTGTAAATGGCAGTGTGGCTGAAACCAAATTTTCTTTAATTTATTTTTGTCTACGCGTTCTCCGAACAGGCAAGTAATTATTATACTGAGTAAAACAATAAGCGCTCGTCAAATGTCACGTATAGAATATTAGAATTACCGACATTTGGAACCGTTAGGCGTTAGCATACAATAATATTATTGCAATATACCAACAAGTCACTCGATCAGAAGTTTGTAACATTTTTTTTTTTTTTTGGTCGTAGACCCCTAGTCCTTACTAAATATAAAATGTACATCCAAGGCCTCCCAAAAATAAAAACAACTACCTACATAGTTTTTCTTTATTAACTTAGGTATATATTAATAATAATAAAAGGTGGGCAAGTGGATACCGGTCTGATGTATATTATGTGTCATGTGGGTCAGTGGGTCACTGTAATGGATGTGTTAAATTTGAATTAAATGATATAAAATCATTGTAGGTATATAATAGGAAATACGATTCTAACAGAAGACTGTCGGCCATTATTAAAATAAATAAATTTATGATATAATTGCTATTAAAGTAATTTATTTCCGAACACATTGCTTTTAAAATCGTCATTAATTTCCAACAACCAAAACTCATGAGGAACCTTGTATTAAATTTTAAAGTTTTTTGATCAAACAAACAATTTTTTAT
>WHPZ01551654.1:0-13435 GCA_016617965.1 Macrosiphum rosae | reverse complement strand
CACCAAATTGTATTGGAGATCGACGCGGGATGAGTACAATATATGGAAGAAGGCGCATTCCAAGCTTATAAATCGTTATTAATCGAATAAAATATAAAATCAGAAAGGACGCGTACGAACTAAATCTAGTGTTGATTAAGTTTAATCTTATCACGAACTCTTTCTACGTAACTTATTGTTTATCCAATCAGGGGTGTAATTAGGGGAGGGGGTTGTGGGGATAGACCCCCCACCCCAAAACTTTTTTTTTACTGCTAGCATTTTGATCAAAGTATTGATAGTGACCATTCATGTTTGCTAAAAACGTTTATCCTCCCCCCAAACCAAATTCTTAATTACGCCACTGTACCCAATAACGTAAATGCAAAGCACAAGCAAAATTATGTGTATCACTATTGATTGATAAGGACTCGGGTTTGATCTATATAGCATTCATTAAAAAGAAAACGTTATGGTTGGTTTTGTTAAAAGATGCATATAACTTACCTCCTACTAAACTACACGTGGCTAATAAATCGTCGTAAAACGGTGTTTGTGTATAAGGTATATTATTCATCCCAACAAAAACACTCTGCCAAACTTCGTGTGAAAAAAGGCTCTAAAAGTTGTGATATAATTTCATAGCCAAGTCTTTGAACTGTATAGATATAATTTATGTTAAATAATAGTCTGCTAAATAATTTAACTTAGCTTGGCGACTTTAAAACACTTGATTAATGATTAGTAATACACTACCTATTTCAATGATGATGACCTCTCGGGTTCGATATGTAATATATAACATTCATTAAAAATAAAACGTTATGGTTTGTTTTATTGAATATAAGTTACCTCCTACTACACGTGGCTAGTAAATCGTCGTAAAACGGTACTTGTGCATTAGGTATATTATTTATTACGCAGTGCATATTATTTTCGGCGGCGGCGGCAACACGAGTACACGACGTCGTAATAATATTATTGTTGTACCGTTCGCCTCGAACGGAGACGGGTCGTGTATTTGTTTTGCCTATCCTTTACGCCGGTGAACTGTTAAATATTATAATAATAATGCCTATAATTGGTAGTTGGTATACCTAATAACAATTATTAGTATCCGCATCGACGGTACGTTCTGGTCTTCCGTGGGTTAGGCATACCCCTTGGTGTATAATATTATTGTTTAATCCTCAAATTTTGTGGAAACATTTTTTTTTCGGGACCCCGACGCGTTATTGGGATAGTATAACTCACACTATTATGTATGATAATAATATAATATTTAAACGACGACGACTATACGAGCGCGTTCGAGGCAGTGTGCGTCTATTTTTATATTTTTATATATATTGTAACGACGGCGAATTTCAGGTCGTATTGATCGTCCCGCGTCCGACCGCCGGCTGGCTAGATATATAGGCTCATCCTCTGCTGTGAGCGCTGCACCCACGTAAGCCATTTACATTGTTGCCGTTTTAACTCGTTTGCAGCCCAAAGGCGAAACCCCACCCCCCATCACCCCATCTCTCCCATTACCCATACACCCCCTCTCCACTACCAACCCTTAGTGGGTATTACTATGTAGTATGTACATTGTAAGCACTATGCGAGTGCTATTCCCGCTTATAATACCACTATAAAATATATTATAATACAACTCGATACTATAATAATATTATACTAATAGGTACATGTGTGCAATCAGATGGTTCTGGGATGAATTCGTTTTTTGTGTTCTAACACTGTTTATTGCAGCACAGTGAAAATTGTATATCGATTGACAGCGGCGCAGCACTCGACTGACAGTAATACACACACACTCATAGATATATTATATATATAATATGCACTACGTAACGGTGTCCCGAGGTACCACGCCGGTCGCCAGCCCGGGACTTAGGGGAATGACTACTATAATGCGGAAGTCGTTATACCGGAACGAAGCGCGGTAGTATTCGTGCGCGCGCATCAAAAAGCGCAGTTTTTTAATTTTTAATTCTCCCCTTCTCCGAGCTGAGGTGTGAAATTTTAAATCCGCCTATCCAATTGGCGTCCCACGTCAAGCGCGGCTCAAAATCATATTATTAAACATAAAAACACAAATGCATTACGCGTATATAAGTAGATATATAATGCATATTTTAAATTGGAAAAATAACCAACCCAACCGCCAGTTACTGTAGTTAATATTAGTTATATTATTATTTTTAATCATAGTTTATGCACAATCATTATATTGTTACGAAACTGCAGCGAATGTTGAAAATATAATGAGCTTTAATAGGTATAGGTACGAGTATACCATACTATTATTATTGTCTTCGGGTTTCTAATCTGAAAATCGTAACTGATCGTTTTTCTGACATTCGAATCTCGCATTTGACGCGAAGTGATAATTTACGGTGTCGAATAATATCAGCACAAAAATACGTATGCGATACGCGTATATAAATTTATATATAATGTATAATAGCAGGGGGCGTATTTAGTTGGTAAACTGAAGTAAGTCGTCAGAGTGCGAGTAATTGATGTCACGTATGAGGTCCGGAATGGAAACGTGCTCGGAAAATGTGTGTATGGATGACAAGCGGGAGGGAAATTCTTAGGGGGAATGTTCTGGTGGAGGAAAAGCGAAAGACTCGATCCTAGTTAAGTCTTCGAATTACAATCTTACGTGACCCATTTGCACACAACAGCAGCAGCAGTAGCAGCAGCAGATCCGATCCCATACTCACACGTCTGCTCCATCGTATACCCCTTGCCACTACTCTCCCACGAACCTTTCGTTGAATTTCGGGAAAACGGGGTATGTTAAGCGTGAGGGGGTGGGAAAAATACACGCGTGCGCGACGATGAACCCACCCATATTACAACCTCGCCCACGAAAACCCTCAATGCTAATTGTTTCAAGCGACAGCATCATATCCACGATACTCGCATGCCACCTAAGTATAATATACATTTACCTTTATTATACTCATATTATGTATTATAGGTACGCATGAAGAGCGTAAGATTGGTGGAATTGGCGTTGGATAGAACAATGTCTCGAGCGGTGATGTGAGTGCGGGTATACAGGTAACCATGGTATAGATACACATTGGCACATTGCTCAATAGGAGTCTCCAGGTTTAACTTTTGGACCAATCCATGCTCTTAAAACAAATAAAACATCCAGGATCGCATTGAAGGAAATTATATATGAATGCGGCTAATCGACGAATCAGACCAAACATATATCGAATGATAATTGTTAACAGAAAGTCACGAGGGAATTGTTAAAATCGATTTAGAAAAATTGATGATCAACATCAATCCAGCACTATGGTTTGTAACTATCCGGCGTCAGAACTCGGGAGAGTCTTACCTAAATTTATTGGTGGCCAGTTCGCCAAGTTCGTAGAACTTTATCTCCTCGGAGAACACGTCCAACGGCACCGTAGTTGGCCTCCGCAGCCGGCCGCCGCTCTGGTAATAGTAGAGTATGGCGTCGAACGTCGGCCGGTTCCTGTCGAAGAAGTACTCGTTGCGCAGCGGATCGAAGTACCGCATCCTCCGACACGGGTCGCCCAGCAGAGTATCCGGGAACTGGTTCAACGTCCGCAGCTGCGTCTCGAACCTCATACCGCTCACCTGAAACAAGATTCGAGCAACAAAAATGTAAGTATAAAGTTAGTAAGCGTCGACATTTAAGATATCAAATTTAAGCTTGTTATGCATTTATATAATGTTAAATATGTACCTAACATAATATTATGATTGTAATATTTTCTACTATGATCTATAGAAATTTAACCCTTTTAGCGGGATCAATAGATCGGTTCCAGAAAACATGTTAATGATACATATTTTATAGTTCTGTTGTATTTTTACAACAGGCCGATAGTTTTTTCTTCGTTAAATATAAACATATATTGATTTCAATAAGTATTTAAACACAAAGACTCCAATAATTGTTCGTGTATGATTAGACTAGAAGAACATATTTTATAATTTTTATTTTTCCAGAGAGTGGCAATTATAAGAGACAAAAAAATCATGCGTTATTGTTACAGGACAAAATTAATAAACAATAGGTATATGCATCACGACCGTAGTGTACGTTGTGGGTACTCGATTTTTGAACTAAAATAGCCAATAGCTATAGGGCCTTTCCGCAAAACTTTCGTATAATCAAACATCGTACCTAACCTTCTATTCTCGTAAAAAAAAAATCAACTTAAAAGGTAACAAAAAACTTTGTTGTATTACTTCACGCGAAATCTGAAAATGGTGATAGTTTACGAAAAAAAAAAAACAATGAATTTTGCGGTAACTCAAACTTTAATAATATATTACGTATACTGATATTTATTATTTTATGAGTTAATTTTTTTTTCTTCACCCATCCGTTATAGTTTCCCAAAAACGTGCAGAACAGTGTGTATGGAACGGCGCAGCGGTAGAAGAGCCTGTGAAGGCAAGGTCCCACGGAACAACATTGAATATGTTTTTAACATTACGGGTCCACATAACCACTAATATTAAAGTGGATGAAATAGACAAGCTCGTAATGCTTGTGTGTACTAGAAGTAAAAAGTATTTACAAAGCAAATTTTTTTTTTATATAAAAAGCACCATGAATTGTTAACTGCACATTTATTTACATAGGTCACTGTGTAAGAAATTATTACATTATTACCATATTTGAGCTTTAACATTGTTGCATTTGCGTGTTTTTTTTTCGTATTAGATTTATTACCCTGTAAGCTATAAATTAATTTCATAACTTTACGAATGAAATAAAAAGCGGCGTAGTGGATACTTAGAGGTTTCATGATGTTAAGGGCATATTTTCTGATCTTATATAATACATAAAGATTTATATTATGATTCAAAACTTTATAAATTCAACTAATGACTGCATTGATTTGAGATTTGAGTGTATTGTGGTTATAACATGAATCAACATTGCATTTCAGAACTAGTATTTATTTTATAGGATTACGCATATTTCTGTTATTTTTAAGAACTCAGTGATCTATTATCGTATTTAAAAGTAAGATAATTATCTAGGGTATATTGAATGTTTTTATTGAAATTTGAAGCAAGTTATGATAGTTTAAATATTTACAAAACATTCACCCTGTAAGCGGTTTTAAAATACTCATAGCATTAATTAAAATATCAATAAAAATTTCTGAGATGCCCTGGATAATAATCTAACCTATAAACTTTAGAATATATGTCAAATCATTCCAGTTTTAAAAACAGCAGGTTAAAAAATAAATTATTTTATACGTAAAATTTGGTATGTTGTAGTGTTGTACGGTTGTAGTAAGACGGAGACAACATATTTGGGTGTGGCGTCGTCTTAACACTTTATTAAATTTAAAATTAACTTCATGTTATGTATGTCTTAATTTGAAAATAGACAAAAAATATTAAAATTAACAATTAGTGCAAAACGGCACAGTGTACATTCGGAACATTTTAAGAGCATTAAAAAGTTGGAGGCCCAATCATTGTTAGTTGTAATTTAATTGCCTACAATAAAAATAATATTATATACCTACGTAGCACCGGAGCTTTGAGGCGAATAGTGCACTCGAACGACTGATATTATGGCGTTATATATTATTATAATACCGTACGTACGAGGATATAGGTATGGACGTTAATTGGTTTTAAAAATATATATTATACCTCTAACGTCTCACGTAAGGACTTCACTGTACAAATATATTACGGTAGGTATTAGGTACCTATAGTGTAATAGTGGTAGTGGTGGTAGAAGTAGGTTTAAGCTGGCAGGTATAGGTACAGTGCCCCGAACGCGAAATAAGAGTATTTTATTATCGCGAGGCAAAACAACAAGCGCACAGCCGTGTGATTAATTTCGAAAACGACTGCCGTTTCGCCGGCGCATATCGCATAAAATCGTGCGGAAACACACACTTATACAACATAATATATTATATTAGCGTTTATTTCTGGTCGAGTTTGATAACCACTAACTACTCGGAGAATTATGTGCGCGTTTTACGTGCCGGATTCCAGCTGTATGATATATTATTCCAATATATTATATCGTAACCTAAACCAATCAAACTCCGTACGCTTTACGTGCGTGCGCCTCGTTGTTGTCGAGAACAATAATATTATAATATTATATTATGGATATTATTATGTTAAAGATAATAATCATTGATAAAAACTAGAGCGTCTCGGTGAGAAATGACTATTATATTATTACTACCATCATCATCATCATTATTATCATTATTATTATTATTATTATTATACTATCGTTATTGTTTTTATTTTGGATATTATTATTTCGTGCGTATGTATATAATTATAGATAGATACCGTTCAAACGATAATATAATAATATGATATTATGTTAGTAATATTATTCCTATTTTGTTTTTAAAACTCGCAAACCCGTCGTTAATGCGTCCTTCCTATTGCCTATAATATCGGTACCTTGGTTTATACACTTCAGTCATGCATGCCATTAAGCAAAGGTGTGTTTTTGTATGCATATATGATATTGTACGTTTGCTCATCGTATAATATTATTGTAGTGATTTACTGCAGCTCTAGTTGCCGTACAAATATGATAAACAAAACTAAAACATTATTCAACGCGCGCGAAGAAGACGTTTTTATTTTTATTATACGTATTATTATAGAGAATTTATTTTTCACTGTACGTTCCGAGAAACTTAATAGCAAAACGCAAAATTACACTCCAGGGACACATTTTAATAACGCTTTGGAAGGGAACTCGTCCAAGATCTTGTTCGAATATATAATTGAAAATAAATTAAACTTCTTACATTAAATCTTAAACTTATAAAAAAGATTGGGTATGATTATTATTTTTCGTAGCCGTTTTTCTCATTTTTATTAAGCTTATTATGGGTTGAGGAAAAATGTATCATATTATATTATTATTATTGTTATTATTATTATTATATACGAATTACGATGTTCATAAATAAAATAAATAGTTGGGTACATTTACATTTTTTTATATATTCACTTTGTTGATTTCCGTTTTAGTGTTTTAATCATGTAACATATTATTATTTATGGTTATAAAATTGTATTGCAAAGTCAACAATTTGTTTATAATTAGTAATAAATATTGTGATACTTCCAAATCAAAATGTAATTGATAAGTTGTTATTTTTTAATATAATGTATATTGTATATGTATATATAAGCTTCTGTTGGACAATAATAGTTTTTTAAAACATTTTAATAACTATAACAATTATTTTATTTCAATAAATAATTGAATCCACTGCACATTAAATTAAATTAGAATCATATCCAAAGAAGATTCCACGCATATTATACGTCATCTGGTTTATAATATAACATATTATGTTATTAACATCATAAAAATATGACAATGACTGGTATAATAATATAAAATATAAGTATGTAGAAAAAGTTTGAGGATTATTTTATAATCTGCATAATATATTAAGTACATAAAAAAATAATAATAAATGTAGGTATGTATGCATAAACAGTATTATAATCTATAATATCGTTATAGTATACTATTATTTATGATGGTTGTTTATTCTATTACTCATTTTAGTGTTGTATTGATGATAGTTAATTAACTCAAAACTGTCAATATTAAAATAGCGAATAATAGAATGTGATTAATGATTATAATACAACATGACAATACTGCAGTAATATTGTTCTAATAATTAGATACCAAAAATTAACAAAGTAACATTATAATGTATTTTTGGTTCGATTTCGTGTTTATTTTTTTAGAAATTGAAGTTGATCAAATATAACATTTTATTGTCATACCTAAAATCAAAAATTAATTTTACACAAAATGTATTTAAATATGTATAATATTATAATCTGCATCGGTATCACGGGGTCGTATTATATACGTACAATACATCAAATCCCGCTGTAGGTGAATCTGATTCAACTGGTCAGGTACTCAGGTCTACAGGTTTCAAAACTGGTACTCGACAGAAGAACGCAGACATATATTATACTCCCGATGTTAATTAATAAGCGTGTTATACAATATTGGAGTGATTATGCGAACGTTATACGCTAGGGTGGGTAATTCGTCACACGAAAGGATGACGAGCATTATAAACCATTAGAGACTCATTAATTTGGACCCACCGCAGCCGTCTAAAATAATAAATAACGTACATGACTCCATATACATAAATATATTATATTATGACACCCGGTGCTCTATACAGAGTGTTCTCTTCTGCACTTCCCGTCAAACAAAAAAAATCTTTATTCTTCTCACCCGTCATCCCTCTTCGTTGAGACTATTCTGTTAAAGGACTTTATAATATTTTATATAATATATTACGATAATGTCGTCGTGAAAATAGTCGACATCGACATAGGAAATATCTTCAGCAAGCGGTGCAGACGTCACAGTTGGTTCATGCCGTACTCGCTGCCAAAGACGATCGTTATATTATGTTTGTATGAAATTTATATTATTTTAAATACTTAAATTTATTTTCAGTGTTTTTTAAAATGCTCTCAGTAGTTGTGTATTCTCTGAGTGAAAATAAATAAAAAATAACTCACGAAGGAAAAACAATACGTAAGTGCTTATATCATATTATATATTAATAATTCTTAATGATACGGTTAAAAACATAATATATGGATTATGGATTATGGAAAGAGTTGCAGCAAAAAGAATCGACATATGAATGAGTAAATTGCATACAACATCCTTATATTAATGTTAAGTGTATTAGGTAATTACCTACTTCAAAATCGTTACGCCAAATGATGAACGAAACTCAAATAATCGGAAGTTAAAAATGGATCACTGCAGCGGTGATTATTTTATATGTTTCACTTATGTTATAAAATGTTGTTATTTATATGTTATTAATGGTTTAGTATTTAAAATCGTAGTAAAAACTATATACGTGACAAGCCCTAAAACTTATGTATTTATAAAGAAGCTTTATATAATACATATTATATGGAGTAGGGGAGCTAAATCGTTTGCGGGGTGAGGGAGGGCTAAGCTTCTATTATATGCACCCTCGTCATCTCGAGTACACCGTTCGAGAGGACATGAAATTCAGTCGTTAATATCCTAATAATATAAGTGAGTACTATATTATGTATAATATATAAAAGTATTATCAGAACAAAGTGTAGGCGATAAATTAAGTTTGTCGACGTTTTTCTACTGTTTATGCAAAGAGTGTACTTTCCGATTGATAATAATATGCAGTTCGTTTCTGGCAAAACGCGAAAATTATGACATTTTGCGATTTGTCTAATTCAACTAGTCAGACATGTAATAATATAAAGTCGATATCAAGTAGGTACTAGTTTCGGAGGTTATTTTCTATGGAACATAATATTATTATGGTGCATTACAGTTTGTTGGTGCCAACTGTCAAATAAGTTCAAGTTGATAATTGTTTTCTATACTTTCCGAGCGAGATTTATTTAAACATTTCCAATAATTAGATGTTTAATTTAACAAAAACAAATAAATTAGACAAAAAATATATAATTTTGATTGTTATTTTTTTTTCTTATTATACTTTTTGGTTTGGTTATTGATTTTTATAACAGCAAAAGAAATATCATGTAATAAGGTTGCAGTAAATCGTAAGTAAAAAATATGAAGTTTTACATTTTCTTACATAATATAATGGATTATATTTAAAAAAAATTTTAATTACCTAAATACGAATAAAACAAATAGAAAAATAATCCATTAAAAAAAAAAGTGAGCTTAGAATACTGTGTACCTATGTAAGTATTTATACTTTATATTTAAAATAGCAAATTATCAAATAAAACATGGACAAAATGATTAGGTAGGTAACCAAATACAGAAAATCATAATAACATTTTGGTTGAGTATCGAGTGACGACAAAGTTTGAGTTTCTACAACAATACTAAAATCGGCCAAGTGCTAGTCGGACTCGAACCTAAGGGGTTCTGCAGCAGCAAGTAATATAAATAATAAGTCGTTTCGTTAGGTCGGCACGAACTTTGGCCCCACCACAAGGTCCAGTAGAACTTAGAAGTCTTATCTAATATTAAAATAATATTACCCGCTCGGGTAAGCGCAGTCGGGAACCTGCACCCCGCGCGCTCCGCACCCGGTACCGATTAAGTCACGCCCCGCGCGAATTATAATTATTATTTAATTATTTACTTATTTACTTATTAAAAGAAAACTACTTACTAGATCTCGTTCAAACCAATTTTCGGTGGAAGTTTGCATGGTAATGTACATCATATATTTTTTTTTAGTTTTATCATTCTCTTATTTTAGAATTTATGGGGGGGGACACACATTGTACCACTTTGAGAGTGTCTCTCGAGCAAACTATTTAGTTTAGAAAAAAACTATACTAGAAACCTCAATATCATTTTGAAGACCTATTCATAGATACCCCACACGTATATGGGTTGGATGAAAACATTTTTTTTTTTAGTTTCAGTTCTAAGTATGGGGAACCCCCAAAATTTATTTTATTTTTTTTAATTTTTTGTGTGAAAATCTTAATGAGGTTCACAGAATACATCTACTTACCAAGTTTCAACAGTATAGTTCTTATAGTTTCGGGAAAAAATGGCTGTGACTGTCACAGTACGGACGGACAGACAGACATTTACGAAATCGATACGGCCAGAATACGATTTAGAACTTCAATTTATTGGGATTCATGCCAGTCTTATAACGAATACTAACTGTTTATGGACACGAGGCAATGTATTCGCATAATATACAGTAATATGGTCATTCGATTCACACGCGTACTATATTCGACCGCGTGTGTTTCGCAGTCGTCGTATACCTCCCTATTTTATTTTCCATCCGAGCGCGTTTACGAAATTTAGCGGTCCGTACGCGTTTTCCGAATATTAACTCGTAAAGCCGATACGCATATTATAATATTGTATAGACGCGCTTACTTGTGTTATATGTCATCGTATATGTAACGGCCGACTATATTAATACAACCACGGGCACGTGGCGTGATATCTATAGGTATACGTGCATTCGTGCGTACATCATCACATTATCGTATACTATTAGGAATCGAATTTAAAGTCTCGACTTTCAATACTATTTGCACTATGAGTTAGGTAATGCAATTGAAAAAAAAAAACGAAATAATTAATCTCAAAAAAAAAAAAAATTGAATTTTTAAATCCGATTGTATAATATAAAAATATAATACTCGTATTATAGAAACTATAGAAACCCGAGAGCCAACAGAATATTATACTATTGTATTGGGAGTGAGGGGAGGGGGTTTGTGGTAAGGGGAGAACTTTTTAAGACGGTTTGTGAGGGGATGAAATTGAAAAAAGTAAGAAGGGATATTAACATATTATAATATCCTCGTGTCCCACCCCTATATACTTCGATCACCACGTACCCGATGACGCAGCGTAACTTTGTGGTATATATAATATTCCTGTAAAATTTGATCTTAATATCGAGTGTGATTATGCTATCTACCTTCACAGAACATTCGCGTTTACTCATATATTATAATATATTATAAATATTATATCGATCATATTATGGCTACCCCACGAATAACTGCAGGCTGCAGCGTTTAAATGACCATAAAAAGTGTATATTCTTAGGTTCAATATACGGGGTGATCCATTTGACGAAAGACACTATCACTAATTCAGAAAACTACGTATTTTTTTAATCGTTACGAATTAATTAATTTTTTATCGTTTTTACCGTTTGGAAGTTCTTACTCCTTTGTGTAACAATTCATACATTTTTTAATTCATATTCCTAATTAAAATATTTTACAGAGTATTTCGATCTATAAAAGTCAAATTTCGGACTAGTTTTTTTTTATATATTAGTATTTAAAGTTTAGATGAGTGGATCAGTAGTGGACAAACATTTTGAGTGGTACGCCTGCATCACTCCACTCCGCTTAACAAACTCAAAATACTTATAACTTAAACTGTTCGTCAAAAATTCAATTTTTATATATCGAAATAGGTATACTACAAATATCTAAAAATTATTGAAAATATAATTGCTTTTTTATAATTACTAAAAATTACAAATGAAAAATATTTTCAAAAACGCTAATAGTTTTTTGTAATAGAATAACGTGTCTTACGTTAAATTGATCACCCGGTATAGGTATATAAAATATATGATTAACGATAGGACTTTATATACGCGCGCGCGCCTCGAATTCCGCTCTCGAAACTTTTACTCGATTTTAGAGACTAATGAATGCGCACGAGAGCTCTTCACATCCGCCAAGAAACGGAGGCTGCGGTGGTGGGGGCGGGGGGAAATCGCCCTCGATTTAGGACGCTGTCTCATCCACGCCTCACCCACCCGTAGCCACACCTCGTCACCCATTGTACGACGAGCATTATATTACATAAAAGTTAAGTGCCCGCTTACCTATATTTTGTATATAATAATATGATGCGTATAATATCATATAAAATATATCATATAGCACGGAGTCCTCTTGAACTCTGTCTGTAGCGTTTATCTTAAAACGACCGCGAGCGCCGCTCGACCATTTTAGGCATAACGACGGAGGAATAATATAACAATCCCAAGCGCGGATATCATCGTGCTGGCCGTGCTGCCGTATGCAACGAGTACGAAATCATCTGGGGGGTGGGGGGGGGTTATTATTATTTTCTTCCCTTCGATCGGTCACACGATGGTCTTACCTTTATTATAAAGTTGTACTACCTACGATGTTCTTAACCGCACAGACGGGTATATAAGTATATATATACAATATACATTTAAGTACTTGGCGATCGAGTGCAGTGCAAAATGAAAATATATTTCAAATAAACGCAGTTGGATTTCATTTTTAAACTTTTGAACGGAGTTTGACCACCGCCCTATACAGATAAATCTCACACAAAAACTTTTAATTCGACACTCGTGCTCTTTATTACAATTTGCGGTATAGTCGTTTTTTGTTCTCTCGACGATATTGTACCACTCGGACGGATTTAAAATATCTAGTACTTATATAATATCTATATATGTAACATATATACTATATATGTAATGGTAGTAAGGTAGGTAGACAGTGTTGGGTAGTAAAGTAACGCAAATTAAAAAATTACTGTAACGCAGCTGTAATTTCATTACATTTTACTTAAAGTAACGCAATTGTAACAAAATTACTTTTGAAAAGTAATTTCTATTAAGTAACGCACTATAACTCGTTATTTTCCACGTTATTAAAATAAAATTTTCGAATGTAATACAAAAACAAGAATAAGAATCCCAGAATAATTAAAAATCAATTATATTTATTTTCGATTCCAATAATAGTTAACAATATTACTAAACATTCCAGGAATAAAATATGTTATCACTTTATTAGCAAAAAGAAATTAAAAATAAAATTTAATAAAAAATAATTATAATTTATGACT
>WHPZ01551648.1:0-10901 GCA_016617965.1 Macrosiphum rosae | reverse complement strand
AAAATTATACCTAAGAAGATATTATTATATCAACGCTAAGATCGTGGCAAGTAATATGTCACAATAACACAAAAGGAAGGTAGACTCGTCGACTGATTAGGGGAAAGTAGACTAACCATACCCAAGATTTATATTCGGGCACGACTGTTTTCCAGCGTACCTTCACAGGTTTGGCCATTTAGAGTCACTGGAGTCTGGAGTGCTAGTTCTGCGGCATCCACCAGATGAGTGACACATATCACACAATTCGAAGGATATGCCTAGCATACGTAAAGAAGAGATGCAGAAATGCGACTCGAGACCAGTTGAGAACCAGAGAACATAAAGTGGGGTGAATGCTGACATAAAAAGGAAACTGGAACATCATCAGCAACTTCATCACTATTGTGATGAAAAAAACTTATGACGCGGGGACGAGAGGACGCCGACAAAACCAACCTTTAGAACTAAGCTATGGTGCCTGTCGGAGTCAAATAAGAGAGGATTTAATAAGTTATACACTACCTAAACTGAGACAATAATTGGAACACGACAGACATCACAACCAGGATGACCACGAGACCGGGCGATGCGTTCCGGCGACCGGCGCTGGAGCCTAATTGAATATCGGCCTTGATCACGTGGTCAATCCATCCTCTGTGGTGGTCGATTACCACGAAACGCACTTGATCGGCACTTCCGGCTTCGGCAGCCAACTCCGAAGTCCTGTACGTGTGACTGATTATGCCGTACTGAAATCCATCGCAGATCAACGGATCTCCCGTGTCGTTCAGAAATCGGCGATTGAGAGTTCCGCAAGTAAACTCGCGCCAAGTCTTGCTGACGGCGGTCTGAATTTCCGAGCTGATGGGTGTACAACAATAAATTTACCACGATTAAATTCGGCCTGCAGATGTCGTTTAATCAACGCTAATGCCTAATGGTATGTACGCCGTACCTCCTACAAACACATATATACCTATAGGTACATGTCCTCGGCCCATCCGAATTACGAATCGTGGTGATGAATTTTCATAGTTAAAAATCGTGAATTTGGGAAAAAATAAATTTAAGAAATTCGTATGTAATGAGCGGTACTTTATTATTATTGGCGATTAGCCAATTAATATCGTGTTATATTTTTCGGGCTCCAAAACGACAGTAATATTATTAATAACGTATTTTCATTGTAAGCTTATACGTTATTTACGAGTCGTCAGCTTTTTACGCCCACCATTCACTTGATAACAATTAATAATAATAACGTGTGTATACGTACTCCGATGATTCCCGACAAGCTTTGGGCCCGTACTCGACGTTGACCGGTACGTAATGATAGGGTGTCAGTCGTTTGCTGGCCGCCACCACCGCACAAGCCAGTGCCTTGGAGGTCTTGTCGGCGTTGTCGCCGTCGGTCGGTTCGCTGCCAATGTCCGGCAGCCGAGCGTATCTGGTCACGTTCAACGGTTCGCGTAACTGCGCGGATAAAAAACGATACCTTGCAATTAATGTATTAGCGACGCGAAGGGGGAAGAATGACGAGTGCCGAGGAGAAGAGTTGTAGGATGACTTACGACCACGATGCTGATGTCCGCCGTCAGCGTGTACGTGTCGAAGTCCGGATGAATGTACACGAGGCTCGCGATCGCCCGTTGTATACGGTACGTCGTGACGGTCACCTGCAGCGAAATACGAAAAAAAAAAAATATTACCAAAAAAAAAAAAACGGGTTTTCGACTGGAAAGTTATAAGTAGATACTCTGTGTATATATTATATTATGGTCTGACGTTCTAACAAGCGACGTGGCAAAATCAATTATGAATAACCGGAGCGATAAAACTATGGTTAAGCCTATACTCTGTTCAGTTTAAGTTGACCCACTCGTCAGACAAAAACTGGTCATGGTCGCGCATGTCTCGCAGCGCTAGTGTCAGATGTTGCATTACCGGCTGCTGTCGACTCCGATAGTAAACGACGATCGGCGACGGCAGCGACCAATCACGGAACCCCATTCAACGACCAGACTGTTTCGGCGGCTCAATATGCATGCGCGAAAGTGGGTCAACTTAAACTGAATAGAGTATGGGTTGAGTTTAAACACGAATCGGCCAATTTGAAAAAGACAAATGTTCTCGAGGTGGTGCCTTTTACAATCTTTTTGGTACAATATTGCTCGATGCACCTATTGGCTGTTACTATAAGTTATAATATAATGGTCACAATTTTGATTTGGGGAATTTTCCTATGATATTCATTAAACTCGGTTATCACGTCGACATTTCGCCCTAATACTCGTCCGTGCTCATTTTTAAAACCATTAAGACACCCCGCGGTTGTGGCGCTTAAGTAAATCTGTGTACTATCGAGATATTATTTTATATTTTCTAGACAAATATATTATTTGGAAGACAGTCGATGGTTATCGACCGCATTATAGACGTGATAACAACATACAATATATGGAATTAATGGTTTTTGTTACATTCTCACAACACACCCAACTCCTTTACACCGATGATACATTTTGGGGTAAAACCATATTACATATTAAATGTGGTGGCTTAATCAGCAATACTTTTATAATATGCCTTTAATGTATACAGTTGACGATTTTTGGTCAGCTGGCGTGTATAGTGGTTTATTATTACGCGCGTTTCATACCGTGATTTCGGTCATCCTGGTCGTGCAGTACGCAGTCGTGAGCACGTGCCAAGGTGATAAAAGAGTGCCACCGCACACTGGTTCGTCGTACAGGCCTTCCAAGTACACTAGATACGGGTAGTTAACTTCCAGCTGTTCGGTTCTAGAGTCTTCTGGCACTTCCACTGGAGTCGAGGTGGCTGTCGGTCGTGGCCGCGTGGAGCGACGGCGCTTCGTCGGCATAGTCGTCGCCGTCGTCGTCGTCTTTTTATCTTCTTCTATCTGCTTTGAGTCGCCACCGTGGTCCGCTATCATCTCGGCGATCCATCCAGCGTACCTGTTGACGAACAGGTGTCTGCCTTGAATTGCCGGATCACCGCACTCGGTCGCCTCCGCCGCTGGAGACGCGCCTGTGCCGTCGTACCCATAGCTGAAGATTCCATACTGATGTCGGCCGCCGGAGCACACCAGAGCATCGGCTCGATCACATGGCAATCGTGTGGCTGTCGGACCTACCGTCTCGGCACACAGGAAATCCTCCCAAGTAAATCCGATCAAGTACTCGAGACCGCCGCTGAAACGTCGCGGGAAACGTCATCCTGTATCATTCACTCTCGTTGTTTATTACAACACGTGAATTATAAATTATTTGAATTTATTTATTTATTTACAACGGGGAGAGTCCAAAAGGGTTGGTCATGCAACGTAAAATTAGAATACAGAGCAATTTGAGGGAGTTTAAGGAAAGTCCTTGAGATTCATCCTCCAAGCAACCAATCTATACTTATAGGCCACCTTGGATAAGGTGAGAATCCGAAATAGAGGAGATATTCAGATATATTGGAGTTTTACGTAACGGAACATTTATAAATTGTGAATGTATTATGTTTACCCTTTCAAACTAGTATAGATCGTGTATTCACTGTTTTCCGCAAGCGTTTTTACACTAAAAATTCGGTTGTAACAATACGCTCGTACACTCAATACACAATGGTTATTTTCGATTAGACATCACGAACTTTTTTTTCGGACTGAACAGTTCGGAAAATGTTTTACAGACTACGGTATACCAGATTGGCTGGAAAATCTATAGTTAATCTTGCTCACTTGGGAACTCGGCAAGCGGTACGGCCGTACTTGACACGGACTGGGACCTTGTAACCGCGTTCATGGGGAGCACCGATCCCTACAACCATGCAACTCAGTTCGACGTCGCTGTTCAACGTTTTGGACGACAGTCTGACGAAACGTTCAACGTGCTTGAACGGCTTCTTGAGCTGTTATAACATTACATTATAATATTTTATATGAATTTAATGTTAGTCTCGGCGATAAGCCGAATTCGTAGCTTAAGAAGCAACACCGCATATCTAAGTTTTCTAAACTTCACAGGAGAGCAAAAAATCGGTTTCTGTGTAATTGATACATTTTATGATAATTTTAACATTTTTTGTAATGATGCAATACAATCAACAGTGTCTGTGCCATACATTCAATAACACAGCATAACCTATGAATTAAATTATAGATTAGTTCAATACCTAATTAATGAATAAAACTAAAACTTTTACGATAAAACATATTGTTTTATAAAATCTTAACTGATTTTAATTTTACACAGATAAATTCGTACGGAGAGAGGTGGTGTCGTATTACGATTTTAGACATTATGCTGTGTTATCGTTTTTTCGATTGATGCGTTCACTATTGACTTTATCCTAAATCTGATACAACCAATCGATTTAGCTCAAAATTTGGAACAAGACCACAGTTGCTAACTCGATTCGGCTAAAATTTGAGACAGGCGGTGTTGCTTCTAAATCGAGTAATATACGCAATGCGTGGGAAAACGATTGCGCGGACGGATCGTTCATCACCTTTATCAGCGTTAAGTCGAACATGCGTGTGGCTTTGTTGTATGACGGATGGGTGTAAACATTCGTGGCCCGGTGGTACTTGACAGAGTTTGTGGGTGTCTTCCAATACACCTGTTGGTAGAAAAACGATCGTAATCGGAAATGCGGACACATCATTCGCGTGCTCCACGAGCAAGCGCGTGGTCATAATTTTACGGTATATAGTCGGTACTCGGTACCATGATGATGGTGGTTGTTGGGGGGAGGGGGTTATCGCCGCTGTCGTTCAAGTAGCATTACATACGCACCTGAGTCCCACGTATGACATAATCGTTCGGTCGCGAAGAAATGTTATTTTCAAACAGGTATTTTTTTAGGGTTATAAAGTCTTATAATAATACACATAATAATAGTATATACAGGATGATTCAGAAAATACGTCCATTTCCTTTTTTCTTCAATAATGCAGTTAAAGGTGCAAAACCTGCAGATTTTAAAGATTTTTAAATAATATGCTTTGAGTTTATGACCATATTTTCAAATTAATGAGATTCGTTGTACTATTTAAAGTGAAGTGTGAAGTGAACTATAGAGATACAAACTTCTGTTTTTCAAACGATTACTCCCTAATTTTCTACTGTATATTTTATTATTTAACGGATATTTTTCCTGAAAATTTCAATGGATGAAAATCTAAAATCGAACTAGTATTTTATGAGTCATTTAACGGACAAGTACATTGCAAAGAGTAAGTGAAAGCCGAAATTAAAATTGTATACAACTATACAAGTTTCCAATTAAATTTCCATGCTTCACATTCAACTGCTAAATTATACATTAAATCCTCCAAAATAAAAATATTAACACTTTTTCTTAACGACCGAACAATGCTACTAGAACTATTCATTTGTACACTTAATAGGATTAACACTCTAAGGATATATAAGATGACGTCTTCGATATTTTGAAAACGCTATTTTACGTTTATACGTTTCTATAAATTACACAGATTACAGAATGGATCACTAAGTATGCTCATCCCATTTTATCCCTTTAATAATGAATTTATTTAAATTCTGAGTATTAAATTTTAAATATAGTCAAAGGACTATATATCTTTTTTTATACCTTTGGATGAGTGTTCTTTGTGGCAATACAAAGTGCAAACTTATGTTTTTTTTTCAAATGAGGAACAACCGTATTTTTACTACCTATACATTGTCAAGAAGATGATTGAAAATTTCGATGTATTTAAATCAAAACTCGAACGAGTAGTCTCTGAATAAAATTGTTAAAATTTATAAACTGAAGATAATAGTCCTTTAACTAAGTACGAAGCATATGTGATACTATTTATTATAGCCATAGAATTTTTACTTTAACTATAGGTACAATGTCGATGGATTAATATTAATTTATGAACTACTCAAATGTTAAAATTGGCTAGTCCCCGTACCCATGCCCATGGTCCAATATTATTATTATACTTTGTACACAGAGTCAATTAACTCAAAAAGACTTCGAATTTCAATATAAACATTTTCAAAGAAAAAAAAACATCTTCTTAGCAATGTAGCTGAGAAAACTGTGTGATAAAATTGTTGGTTCCTTCACAGTAATCTTCTTCATTCAATATGGTATCAAGAAAATGTAATTATTTGGAAATTTGGCCCTTAAGCGTATCTATACTTACATAAAAGTTACATTAATCAGAATTTGAATCGATTAATAATTATCAATGAAAAATAGGGGGTGGGTGGGGTGATGTGATCATGCTCGGCCACTCAACCTGTAGAATATTATACCTTCGTACTCGATGGTACTATGTAGTATGGTCGTGTCAGCGAGTGGTTAAGCTATAACCACCCATGACCTATAGGCAAACGGTGGAAAATATTATCATTTGTCACTTTTATCGTAGCGTACGAATAGCGTAGTGATTTCCGGACTCTCGTTGATCGTGGTCGTCAGACGCGCCGTGCAATACGCCGACGACAGCACCAAAACTGGAGACACCAGGGTTCCCGTGCAGATGGCGGTCTTCCGATTCGGCTCGTCGACTATTCCTCCAATGATCAGTCCCACTAAATACGGATATTCGGTGGTGACCTCCGACCCGGAAAACATTCCGCCACCGGTCACCTGCTGCAGTTCTGTCTCGGCGACGGCGACAACTACGAGGAGGACGACGGCGAAGGAGCTACGACAGAGTTGCATGGACTTTGCAGCCGCGTCAAAGTCCCCGAACATAATACAAGAAATCGATCACTGTCGATTCGGTTAAAATAATTATCGTCTGCATAATACTATCCACGTGCCGCAGTAGTAAAATATTGTTGAAAATAACAGCTATTGTTATCATCACTATAGAACGATTGTTATAATGTTATTTTATATTATTCATACCACACACGACACGATATTGCCGAGCAACAGCTTATATAGAGTGATCAATCAAAATATAAAAAAAAAAAAAAACAAAAAGGATTTGATTAGTGTGCCGAAATTGTCTTTTTCTCTTTCGTCATTTGTGATCTTAATAGTGTGTTCTGCAGGCTAATAATAGCCAAACGTGTTGACTCAGTAGTTTTTTTTTTCTGTACTTAAGTTTTCGGACAAAAATAATGCTGGAAAAGTTTTGTCCTGCACATCGAAATATAGGTTATCTGATACGATAAGACGGTTTCTTTAAAGAGGTAATTTTTCGATTTTCTCGGTAGTTTTGCTAAACGTTTGGGGAAATTCTACTCAATCATGCGGGTTTGACCGTTATTAATCGTTTTTTGAATGACTTATAATACTGTATTTTTCACCTTGCAACACGAGGTGGCTGTAAAAAACCCGTCAAATATTCATCAACACGATGACATATTATATTATACTACAAAATCTGTAGAAAAATATTTGCTTCTATGGTCGTCCGAGTTTCCACGAGATTGGCTAGTCCAAACGTTAGTTGTAACGGCAAAACAAAATGCTTGAAATTGAGTTATTTTTTCGATTATTTTTCAAACATAATTTAATCTTAAATGGAATTAATTATTTTTATATTATGTCTTATTGAGTTGTATCTTCATCGATAAACCTGCTTGTACCCTGTACAATATCCATAGAACATAATATGGAACATCAATAGTATGATCGATGGTCGTGCTATTATATAGGTTACTATATATTGATTTTAGACAAGCTATACATAATACATGTTATCAGAGATTTAAACCGATCTAAACATAGGTAATAATATATAATGTCATTATGTCGTCCCATCAGCCACCGAGGTCTCGAGTTTATTGTTCTTTGGTAAGAATTGGCAGTTTATAATAATATATTGAAATTACGTTTGAATATAATATCTCCGTGGAGCAGAAACACTCTGTATAGGTATACACCTACGGACATATATATTTTATAAACCAACACCGCTGCGACGTAATCCGCGTACACTCTGCGCGTATCTTATAATACATCGTCATCATTTTCGCCTTGGCGAACATTTTAATTTTAATTAAATTAACAACGACACCGTGAGAAGATAATAATTTGCGTATGTATAGTGTCGTAAAGTGCAGTAAAAAACTATAATCGCACCGCCACAGAGTCGCGCGTGTATAATATAATATAATATAATATTTTTTATCTTTTGTGTTCGTAGCCGAGAGGGTTTAATCACGAGAAAAAAACCGTACAAAATGCACGAAAATCATCTATAGCTGCCGTGTACGAGCGTAAATATAATATTATAATGTACAAAAATTTGTTCAGTATTAAGTGTTTGCTATTCATCACGATCTATACAATCAGGTACCTATATACTGGGTGATCCGTAAAAGGCATCATTATCATCGCTTGAGATAACACCAACATTTTCGAAAATTGAAAAAAAATGTATTCATTTATTTTTATCCTTATCATTTTGTCACTTTGTTCCAGACCCGCATATTGTGTTGTCTCAGTCTTACAAACGTATTATACATAGCAAATTTGACGTTAACAATTTGTAACAATTGTAAATTTGTTACATGACGCCTATGTATATACAATATAAACTCCACATTATGCACGACCAACTGCTGACCGATACAATAATATTGCTGCGAGCACATAATTTTAAGGCCAACACATACCTAACTTATACGTCTTATAACTTATAAGTTCACTGTGCACTTTAGACTTCAACACATTACGACCACCGAACTCCGTATGACGACGATATATACAGTCGCATATAGTATGATATTAAGAACTTAGTTTATATATTTTGTGAGTGTTTTACTATTTGTAAGTGTTTAGTAGACAATACAACTTAATAATAATTGAAATTGAAACCTATAATAATTTAAATATAATTAAGATTCTGATATATATCTACCCTCTCCAGCCTATGGTAATTACATCTATTTAGGTTCCTACGACTCTCCCTGGATATCTGCAGGTACGGTCGTTCCCCCGACCACGTTACACAATAACCCATTTTACTCTGTTGTTTTTAAAATCACAGTGAATTGACCAATGATAGCATTTACAGATAAGGCAAGTAAGTTATGATCATTTTAAAACGTACAGTTTCAAAAAGGTCATAACTTGCTTCAAAGTATCAATAAAAGCTTCCGAGATGGCCTACACAATAATCTTACCTTTACATTTTGTCATGGTCGATTAACTATAATTTTAGTTAAATATAAGTATACTCTAAAAAACCTTCCGCTTCGGAAAAAACGAATTAATAGTGCAGTCTGTCTCTAAAAATGTCAACGGCGATAAAAATAGTAATATAAATTAATTTTTGCGAAAACCGATGTTATTTTTTTTTACGACTTAAAATCATGCAAAAGAAACATTTTCAAAAACCGAAGCGGTCTCTGAATTAATGAGTGTCTTGCATCAATTATGTATCCAACCGGCATATACGATGTCACGTTGACTGCACAGTTTACTCGACTTGTGACTTGCGCATTTGTGACGGTGAGCGAAACTCGACACGTTCTAAAATACCGTATGCCTAGACTATACTATAAGCTCGTTTCCTCTGTGAAAATCGAAAAACTTCGAAACTGCACCCTCGAGCAAGGTTGACTTTTCATTTCTCTACATTCACAGCTACATATATATGTATAATATATATGAGCACTCCGCAGTGGCGCCGTATATTAGCTGATCGGCGGTGGGAGGTGATGATCGGTGAATCGACCCCCCCCCAAGCCATTTTAGGAGTGAGTTCATCCAATATAATACAATTTTCCAAATACCTACTATATAGCGGTGTCGAACGAATGCGATAAGGACAAGGAGAAGTTTATTTCGGGCGGGGAAAGGGTTGTTGGGCAGCCGCTCGCTCCGTACACTAAAAAATTGTAATTTCGTCCACCCCCGCTTTGGTCGAACTTCAATAATATATACGCCGTAGACCCGTATACCGCGGGGGGGGGGGATAGTCATAGTAAAATCCACCACCAAAGCACTATATTTATGTAGGTACCGATGTATATCGTAAAGTGCGTACTGTTACACCCGTAAGTGTTCGCAGTTTTAGAGCGACTTTCTCCGCCATCTTTACCCGTCCACGTCACTATATCGGGAATTATTGCGTCTATATGACGTGTGTGCGATATATCATTATGTATATATAAATTATTGTGACACTATCCCGAGAGCGTGTCAACTACAATACCATATAATATATATATAATAGGTACATACACCGTGTGCGCTTATGTATAAATGGGTAATGGGCATTAGCCATTACGTGTAATATATATATATATATATATATACACTCTGGCAGGTCCGAAATCGAATTACAAATTAGCGATTCGCCTCTATATATATTTCGACAGAAGTTTGCTGCCGCAGTCACGATCAGCGCCGCACGTGTACTATTATAGATATATACGTCATATGGAGGTATATATATATATATGTATGTATATGTGTATGTGCAGTGAGTATATATATATATATATGTGTGTATTTGTGTTTACGAGATGGCTAGTTTTTTAATAAACCGTCAAGCTTTATATTGTATGTATATAAATATACGCGAAGAACGCCGCACAAGGTCGCGCGTTTATAAATCTCACGTCATAAGACCTATAAAGACCGGTTTTGCGTGTACCTATATTATGCACACTCGTTTTCTTTATGCTATAATATAATATAATATTATAATGTACGTATAATAATAATAATACAACGTCCGCTTGATACGAAATTTGATTGGCCTCGTGCGGTTTGATAATAATTAATTTCGTAAAATTATAACGTTCGTATCGTCTCCTCGTCGGATAACACAGTGCCTACTAACGTACTTTGTCCGGTGGACGTTTTTCCCGTCGGTAAAGCTAGTACGAAAAGCGTATAGGTTATTATATTAATATAATAACAATGTTCGTCAATAACAACACCAAAGTCAAACAAAAGTTAGG
>WHPZ01551645.1:0-11320 GCA_016617965.1 Macrosiphum rosae | reverse complement strand
AAAAAAAAAAACAAAAAAAATGGCACTCTAATGAAGGATTAGGATCATTGTCGTTGAATTCAGTTATCCTCAAGTTTGTAAATATGTATTTGACCTTCACCCAAAAAATTGTTCGCCAAATATCAGTCAACCAGATTGATTTATGTATATTATTATTTTATATGTTCCTCCATTACTATACTATTGTGAGACGTGAGTGATGACTATGCACTATGTTAAACAGTGAAAAATATTAACACTATTACATTAACACCAATACGGCAGTACAGAATAATTCAAGTCGACAAACATACATTATGTTTACCGTGAGTACACACGCGATATAGGTACCTACATAGTATATAAATGTAAAATCGAAATATCAAATGAAACTGTTGATGAAACGAAAACCGAAAAGCTGATTAGTATGAGTAGAGTTAATATTATTATAGTAACGTGCTATTTTGTTTATTACAAGTATTCGTTTATACTGTAAACTTTATAGGTAGGTACTTATATTTTACATACCTATCAAAATTATATGCGTATAATTATCTCGGTAAAATTTCGATTATTACTGATATGGTAGTACATTAGTACCTACTGCCATTATTATTGTTGGCAAACGTCATGCAAATAGTATCTGCAAGATCAGAACTTGTAATAAAATTCAAATATAATATAATACAATAATATTGAGAATGTCATCGCATGACTTGCATGACTTGGTAAATATGCTGAACAATAATTCAACTCTTATAGTATAAATTAGCCTTTATACAGATTTGGTGCGTCTATTTGAGATTTTTATGAAATTAAAAGTTAACATTTTAAAAGATAATAAGAACAAAACACTTTTCATTTAAAAAAAAAAAAAATTAGAAATAAAATTATAATAATTAATAAATATCGGTAGCTCTTTAAGGTAGCTATTAATCAAAAAAAATTAATGGCATGGGCGCCTTTTTCCAAACACACTGAGTCACAGATAGGTACAAGTGTACAACCAGTACAGCTTATTCGAGACGTGCGCTACCTATCTCATCGTACATTCGTACCTATGCTTAATGTATGCATTATTATTTGTTCTATTGTTTTCAATCATTCAATTGAATTATTTTGATTTGCACCCCCGTGTCACATGTAAGAGCTTAATTAATTTTTCTTAATTAGATACTTCGCATTAATATAATATCCCTGCAGTTATAAAATAGATTTATTAAATAATGTTATAATACTATAATGTAATAAATAACTTACTTATGTTTTAATAAAAATGTATTATAATCGTCTTTGTCTGTCTTACCATCAATTATTGGAGTACCGTTTTTTAACGTTATTGAAGTACATTTTTAAACAATTTTTTTCTAGGATTCAGCAAGCTATAAACGTTTTTTTCTCAGAACAATCTCTTCGACCTGATAATAGTTATTGATGAGTTTAACATGACTTCTACTATAATGAACAAAGAAGTACGTACTTCAGTTATATATATATATAGATAACTAATACGTAATACGAAATCTTCCATATTTTATATACCATAAGTACTACATATTATGGTCCTATACTTGCCAAAACGTTGAGTTTAATTTTATATTCATCTAAATGAGTATACATGATAACTAAATCAAAAATTATAATGATTCAATGGTGTTAAAATATATTAACAATATTAATATGATTAGGTACTATAATATATGCACACATCATTATATTATGTAGATAGGGATTTAAGATGATCAATTTCGGTTGTTAGTTAACAGTACTGTTGCGTATTAGTCATATGATACTGATTATTATTTTTATCAATTACTATATTGAAATCATTTTATCGTGCTTAACAATATTATGGTGGAACATTTATTTATCAAATTATATTAACTCATAATTCTTTATTTATCACCGCACTATGGACCCGCGAACTTATCGCACTAAGAGATAACGAATTACACATAGGATGTATAATATGATTGAGCTTCCACGCACAAAACTATGTAAGTTCATCTTATAAATTCCATTTGGATTACTAAGCTTCAAGCCAGTATTATACAATACAGTGGGTACGTACCAATCAATCAAATTATACTTAAAATTAAAATAAATTTTTAAAAAAAATATCAAAGATTTGAGTAGCAGATCATGACGATCAGCTATAAATTCCGCATTTGCGCAGCATATTTTCTTTTCCTTACAAAAGGTTGGTGTTAGATAATATTTTCGTGTTGGTTTTTCTTTTGTCTTACTTAATATGTAGGACGTAGACAGGTGTACGTTTTTTAATAACAGTTCACTTTTTCTCACGTTTTCTATTACAATTTTGCAATCGGCGTAAACGCATATATATATATATTATTATGTAATAGGTATGTACTTCTAACTTCAGTAGAAGAAAAAAAATGTTTCCTGCAGTGCAGCTATCATGGCTTACTATCGTAATTCATCTGATAATTTATAATTTAATTTACTACACCTCGTAATATTTTACGGTTACCGATTCATTTTAAAATGGACAATTAGGACAATTTAACTCGTTGACTTAGTATTTTCAAATATAAAGACATTACGTATAACTACAGAAGTGTTCAGTTTCAAAAGCTTATCAACATATTTTGTTCAACTTATAAGTGCGGTGGTATAAGTTAAGTTATCGATATTAAATCTAGTTCATTGGAACTTGAAAGTTCGTACACTTATCCTTGGTGTGTTTATTTTGAAATCAAACATATCCCATATTATTATTCTACTCATATATTTTGATTAAATTAAAAATAATAATGTTACATTCTATTTTTTCAAATCCGTATAAACGCATATTATTGTAATATCACGCACTTGATTACCGATTCAAACGTAGGTGTCGTCTTACTTATGATTTTAATAGTAGACAGTAGTGTAAATGTGTAATGACTAATGATATTATGTCGGTAATAGATTCTTTTAGATGTTTTCGTTTGCACCGATGTTATATTTACAAAATATGCCAATAATATAACGTTGTTTTGTTACCTACTAAGAAATATTTCGCAACCAAACGAGTAAAATTAACATTTTCGTTTTAACCCTAATATAAAAATCAATAACTATATATTTATGCTTGAGAAATTCGAATCCAAACTTCCAACTATAGATTGTAAAGATAAACACCAATTTTCTAGAAAAGTATTAAAGTTTTTACAAATATTAATTATAGTACTTAAGCGAATTCCACGCACTTTTCTTAATAATCGGGAAAAACGATAAAATATTAAGAAAAACGAAAATATGTGTACTACATCTATTTTTAACAAAATCGATTTTGCTTTGTTTTTTTTATGTATCTAATTCAAAACCGAATATTAGTAGATACTTACCATTATTTTCTAAATATTAGTAGGTATCATTTAAAAAAATATTTTGGCTCTTTTTGAGTTATTTATAATTATTTTGAAATGAACATTTTTTTTAGCTTTTTGAATTAATGTTGAAAAAAAATGTATTCCCTGTCAAACACTTTCCAAATTTGATACAAAGTACTCTATATAAGTTAGTTTTACTTTGAATTAAAATAAATTTAGAGAGTAACCTATATTTTGTACCTACAAGTGTTTGAAGTTTGAACTAACCTGCTCAATGATGAGGTACAAATGTATAATCCAAATTTACTTGGTATACAGCAGAGCGACTTCCCAGGGTTTTATATACCAATATATTCTGAAAAATATTTTGATAAGCAATATGAAATTGACAGTGTATTCAAAAAAAGTAAAAAAAATATATTTGAACGAGCCAACCGGCTTATTTCATATTATTATAAAATTAATTTAGTCTAAATTTAGACGTGGAAGTTATTGTGTTATTTTTTATGTTAAGAATTATTGAATTATTATAGACATATGGTAATTATAAAAAAAAAATGTATAATATTTAATAAACACTTTTCGTTATGTCCCGTGAGTAATAATATATTTATAGATATTATAGGTACTAGTTTAATAGCTTAAATTTAAAAGTTCAATTTATTGACCATGCCAAAATATACCTTACCACTTCTATCATCAAATAGTACGTTTTGACATAATTTGAAGAATTAATACATTAATATTATTAATAAATGGGGGAAATCTTTGAAAAAATATATTTTAAAATAAAATAAAATTAAGATTTTTGATATATAAAAATTATATTAAAATGTAAAATTTACTAACTTCTATTGTTCATATTATGAGGTAATGCACAATACATTTTTGACGCAATTTGTTATCAATAATAATGAACTAAAACACATGAGGATTTTATTATCAGCTGGTAAAATATGCAAGCAAATAAAATTATAAATCCGCACAGTATTTATTAATAATAATATAATTTAATACCTGTTTTATAAAAATGTAAGACGAAAAGAAATAATAAGTTATGTAATTTCATTACCCATAGTTATATTATGGGAAATAGTGTACTTTGGAAATAGTACTTACATAAAAATTTGAGGAATTACTCCATTTTGCTCCATTTTTTCAAACGAACCAACAATTTAATATGTGAAAATATATGATATGTTATGTGTATTGACGTAATATTTGAAAATACCTAGTTACTTTTATCTTTGGAAATAGTGAGTTTTGACGTCATTAATGAATTTTACATTAATTTTTAATTTTAAAATAATACTTTAGACGAAATATGATGGAATAATTAGATTCCCCGAATCTCTCTCTCTCTCTCTCACTCCACAAGAACCAATATAAAACTCAATTTTGCAAATGTTGTAAATAGAACGTTTTGGTTATTTGCCCAACATATAAGCACATAGGCATAGGAAATGTAATTTTAATAAATAGAGATTGCGAAGAAAGAAAACAACACATTTGAAGAAATATTTTATTTTTGAAAATCCACTATGTATAAAATTAAATTAAATAGAAAAACCAAATTTATATAATATAAAATATGGTAGTTCACCAAGCATGCTCACCCTGTTTCTTACTTTTTTAATAATGAATTTATTAAAATTCTGACTTGGTATTTTTAAGCATATTTAAGAAACATAATTGCAGTTATTTATATTTTTATATAGTTTATTTAAGGCGTGTCCTGTATAATACTGTGGTAGTGATACAAACTTCTTTTTTAGAAGAAAACCTCATAGCTATAAATTATTAAGCCGATGGTATTTTTGAACATTTACAATTTTACTATAAAAAACCTATACTTAAATCAAAATTTGAATGAGTAGTATCAATGTCTTTAATATGTATAGCTACCCTGCTAAGGATAACTGTACTTAAAAATGGTTTAAAAAATAGACAAAATAATACCTAGTATTTATACGCTTAGATATAATATTTAAAAATTATAAAATGTTGATAAATAAATATTTATTATTTCCGTTTTCAAATAACCAGATAGCCTATATCTTCCAAACCTATTATCCCCTGCAATTACACGGTGTTAAGGACTCAACAAATACTTGATCAAATTTTAATTTAGATATATAAATATTTTTAATAAAAATGGGTGATTCTCATTTGGAAAAAAGTAATTGGTATCGCCACTTAGATTTTAAAATAATATGATCTTTGAGTATAATATTATAAAATTCTAAAATTCATGATAAATAAAAAAAATTGGGTGAGTACTGAGTATGCTTGGTGAATCACTCTGTATAAATAAAATGTAATTAATTAAAAAATGGAACACAATACCACCAAAATTATTCGCTTGTAATAATATTGCAGCGTTATTAGTTATTACTTTTCGTACACATATACGTTATTAATTAAGTCAAAAACTCGGTACTTAGGAATTACACTAGCCTGACAAAAATTGATTTTATTGTTTTCAAAACACACGCTGTATACATTATAATATTATATGCTGGCGATTTGTGTTTATTGATTTATCTCCGTGTTCTATGAATACAAAGGTACTAATTCAGATTTCCGACAATATTCGTCAGTTTAAACTTTAATATTTAAAATTGAAACGCATATTTGAATATTATATATTTATATCGTCTTGCGATTAAAGTTTAGATTTGCATTTATATCATATAGTAATATATAGATAAATATAAATAATGTTAGCCAGTAAGCTATATATATTATAATAGGTAAACATTTTTTTTTAACACCTTCAGTTAATCTAGTTATTACTATCGTTATTAATTTTATTATTAATTTTTTCCCCAAACAATTCTCATTATAATAATTGATAATCGATGAGTTTCTGAGGTTCTGTTAATGAACTGTCTTCTCTTCACGCGATTCGTGTTTGTATATACTTTTCTATCCCTATTGATTATTTTTTCATTTTTTATTTTTTATTAATTAACCCTCGGCAACTTAGGCCATTGGGTGGTTTTTAACTGTGGGGAAGGGCACCCGTAGGTATCTACCATGTCCAGGTGGGGAATGGCGGCCTCTCTCTTCAGACACCAAGCCTGCCCGAAGAGAAGTGTCTGCACCCGTGACTGAGGTTTGAACCGGCGACGGTGAGCGTGGCAACCAACACCTTAGTCCGCTCAGCCACTCCCCCCTTATTCCTTGTTTTTTTTATTTTGTAAACAGATTGAATATAATTAAATAAAAAAAAAAAAGATTGATGATTAATAACCACGCATGCCTAAATATATTTATTTGATTAATAAACAACAGAGTAGATAATATAACATGATTTTTTAATTTAATTTTAAAATCATTTAAGTGTTTTTCACCGAAAACCTTTTTAGTCTTCACTCGACACTCACCCACAATCAATCCAACATTAAATCATATTATAACACTCACGTTTATTTTTAGACATTTACTTAATAATTTTCGTTATTGTGTAAAAAAAAAAGAAGATCCCAAACTCACTTCAAAATGTGTAGTGCAATATGTCTCCATTATATGTATAATGATCCCAGTATCGGAGTTTTAATTTCGTGTCCACTATTCATTAATAAACTTACGTAGGTATAGAATTGTGCTTTTTTACAGTCCAGTTTTTATTAAATTAAAATCTATTAAAATTTTTACAGTATTTTAGGTACCTAGCTATAATTGTTTAATAATAGTCAGCTTTAATATACATACAAAAATCCTTTAGAAAAATGTGATCATTTGTCAATACAAACTAAATTGTTATATTATAATATAATATATTAGTATAGGTAAATCATTATTTATACTATAAAATTCAAACGTTTGCCGCTATTTTAATTACCGTATTCATGATGAGTATTTTTATTTTTTGATAACTGAATATTATTATATAACATATACCGATAACCGGCAGACATTAACTACACCTACGTATTTTGTAAAAATTGATTAAAAAAAGGAGTTTTGTTATTTTGATTGCATCACATTCGCCTTAAAAAATAATAATTTAAATTGATATTGCCAAAAAAATTTTTATGATCAAAGATATTATTAAAAATCTATAGTTCTAAAATATCTATTTCGACATCTTCGTCGTTAATGCAGCAATTATTTTAATATTAATTATTGCCATGCCATGATATAATATTTTCTACATCTTGTTTTACAAAATACCTATACATAATAATATATATATAATATATTTTGCATGGACATCTTACTTTCGTCCTATATTTGACTATGCCTTTACATTGACCCACATGTTTCTGACCAACATAGAAATAGTAATACAATAATACTAATAACTATGTTCGGTGCATTAACATAATAGTTTTAAAAATTCCACTAGTCCTTGGTGAGGTATATCAATTTTTTTATTCGAATAGCATATTATATAAACGTCGAATTCCGTCTGTCTTAGAGTTATTTTGTATCTACGCAGTGTATTGATTGACCTACACAATTGATAGATAATAAAAATAAAGATTTATCCTAATAAAACAAAAATGTATCGTTATAAAAGTGCCAAACATTTATATTTTGCATTATTTTTTTATGAACTGTGTACATTTTTTTCAACCGCGTTATTGTTTACTTTCACTCGGAAAATGTATTCGTAATAGATCCTTCGCGTATACCTGTATAAATATAATAAAATAATGTTATTCCGTGTCATAAGGATGACATTTATATATTTTTTAGTAGATATATGACTTTACGTAGGTACGCTATTATAATATGACTTTAAGCTACCTAACGCGTTTGCTACCTGTCGTAAACTTCAAACTGGATCGGATAGAATCTTCAGTGGCATCCGACACTATTCTGTTCGAGAAGTTTCCGCATAGGTACATTGTATTAGCCACCTGTTATCTATATTTGCATATGCAGTCACACACGTTGCAGTACCTATGCCATTAGTGAGTCGTTAAATCTAATACATACGATTTAATAGGTATAGCACTGAATTCATCTGATTACGAGTTACAATAATAAATAATGTGTTGTCCTTTTTATATGCTGATTGCATAATTAAGATGGTATTTAAATAATTGTATTTACAATTCAAACGACGTAGCATTATAGTATAATGATTATACGTAGGTTACACGACTACATGAGCTGACGAGAGTATCCATATAATATCGATGATATTAAGGTAGTATCTCCTGTCTAGATAAGAATTATTGTTAAGATTATTTCATATTATATTATACCTATACTATATTCTGGTTTTATTTACATTTCCAATCATTCAAACATTCGAAAAGAGAACATCACTTAATTATTGCTCTAATAATATTAATGACTATATCAAGTTTATTGAAATCTTAGTATAATGAGAGTATACTGTATACTATACTGGAGTCTCATTGACTTGTAACTATAATAATAACTATATTCACAAAAATACCATGAAATAATTCACTTTATTATATCATTACATTTTTTTAAATATGGAAAAAACAGCAAATATACTTGTCATATTTATTGCAACTTTTGCTAGCGACTTTTACTTTGAAATTTTGAAAATATTCTAGCTACATTTTTCAAATAACATGGAAAATGAAAAATCCAAAAAATAAATTACTATTAATGTAGTAAAAAAATACAATTTCAAACACTATAATATACATAAATACATCTACAACGAATTTAGTTTGGTAAATGGTAAAAAACTACCGTCGTCGCGAATAATCTTTGCGAAATATTATATTATGCAATATATATGGAAAGGTTAATAATTAAAAACGTTTAATTCTATTATGAATATTTCAATATGATAATTATGATCATTGTGATTTGATAAAATATATAATATTATAATTATTCATGTACCTACCGTTCATTAGTAGTGATAAGAAAAAAAAGGTAAAATCAATAAGCTTAGATAGGTATATATTATAGTGGTTTATATGCATATAAATTATAATATATATAAATATATAATATACGATCTGCGGAAATGCCCATTTCGTTACTATAATATATTGTATTTCTTTATTATAATCCAATTACCTTTTTTCTTCTCAAAAGTATAATACCTATATTATATACGTACTAACTATATGTTTGGGTATTACTTTTGTATTTATTTATATAATATAATACAGTAGTCTTCAAACTATTAATTTTGGGTCGGGTAAGCTTTAAGGTAAGCTTTAAGAATAAGTCAGTTATAAAAGCACTTCTACAATGGCATATTCTAAGACATTAAGGAATTTGAACTTTTTTTTGGTTAACAAAACTGACATGCGTGGGTAGCATACAATGTATGGTAAAAAAATTGGGTCGCTAGTCAAAAAGTTTGAAGACCACTGCTATAATACGTTTAACCCAGTGGACTGTTAATAAGTGATTCTTACATATAGAAATGGTTTCCGACAATATTATGGTAGGCTTTTTTTTCTTAAATCAAACGGTTATTCGATCTTTGACTACCTATATTACTATGCATATGGTTTATACACAAATATTATATAAGGGTCAAAACTTAATGTCACGTGTTTGAAGTTTCCCCCCCCCACAACCATTTAAAAATCATCCGGAAAAATGTTTTAGTTATATAATAGCCCGCATTAATTCTAAGTAATTGTAAGCTCATTCTCGGAATTCGTAAGTTGATCGTGTTGTAGTTACGGTGGCAACCCCTCCCCCCTCCTACTAACACGACCAAATTGCAGTTAAATCGCTTTAATTGCAAGTAATCGTAAGTTCATTCCCAGAATTTGTAACTTGCAATTTTCAATTTTTTGGGGGCGATTCTTTTTACCGTGGGGGGGGGTGTCCAGTCGGGGATGGATCCAGGGGAGGCTAGGGTCCCAGCCCCACAGCCATATTATTTCTCCGATTTTCATAGGGACATTTATTTAAATAAACATTGACCTAATAATTATTAGTTATATAATAATGTATTATAATCAATAACCATTAATTTATTGATTCATTACATTAAGATTATACTAATATCGGGAAAACATTTTAAACAAAGAATAAAGTGTATATTGTAATATTATATTTGTGTTGCAAAAAAATTGGTGGCCCCCTCCTCCCAGATCTTTGCTCTGGATCCGTGCCCGTGACTATACTTGTCTCCAAACTTCAATATTATAGCATCCCAGCACGGAGTTTGACTGCATACTATAGCTAGACATAAAACGGCTCATTAAACCCATCGATCCACAGTCGGTAGATCACAGATATGACAGACGTTTACATTATTATAATGATATAGTAGCAATGATGTGTTTATAAAATATAACGTATCGATGTGTATTATCATTATCGCTTCCGGAATTTGCCGCCGCAGCCTCCGCCGCGATGTGCAATAATGATATATATGGATGCGAATGACTCACTCATCCAAACACATCATAATGTGATACATTACATAAATATATATATATATATATTATACGCGATTAAAAAACCTTAACAACAATAATAATATTACCATCCGCCGTGACGTACAATCGTATATTATCGTATTATTTAGTATGCATATATATACATGGGATGAGAGATCGAGCCGGTATAAGTACGGCAGACGGACGGCCGTTATCGATTTATAGTACAACGCGGTCGGCTGTGGAAGTTTGTCATCTTATAATACAATATATAGTACACACGCCGGAGTCGTCGTGTTCAATACCTTTTTTCGTTTTTTTTTTTTTTTTCTCTTTTGTATAGACGCGATTCCAGTCGGTCGTTTTGTCGTATTATAATATCATACTCGGGGCAGTGAAACCCGCGAAAATTAACTTTTTACAATTAATACGTCATACTCTTTTCGCGTTCTCGTTTCGCGTATGCCAGCTGCAGTATGAAAAATATGAAATTTTCATTCCTCAGGTCGTCGATTGCGGTTAAGCAGTTAGTCGTCAATCTGCTGGTGGCGCCGATTATTATTACGCTGACAACCAACACTCCAACGTCGTCCGCCATGAACTTGTTCGAAAACTACAGCTTGTCCACAGTGAGTATATACCTACCTGTAT
>WHPZ01551625.1:0-21494 GCA_016617965.1 Macrosiphum rosae | reverse complement strand
CCCCCCCCAATAGAAATACCATAATTAACTATGGATTCTATTAATTTGATTCATAGGTATATTAAACAGTGTAGGCGATAGGATTGTCCCTTGAGGTACACCACATATTATTGTTGACGTTTCTTCCCTCAATTCATTGTTTATTCGAACGTGTTGTTTTCTATTTTTTAAGTACGAACTTAATAAATTCTGAGCCGTTCCATTTATACCAAGTGTGTTAACATTTTATGATCTGTAGTATCAAATGCTTTTGCTAAATCCAAGTAAACAGTTGCACATTTTTTTTTATTTCCGAAAGAATTATAAATATAGCTTGATACTGTAGCAAATGCTTGTTCGGTACTTTTACCAGGTCTAAACCGAATCGGGTACATGATAGAAGATTATTACTTTGAAGGTAATGGACTAATTCTTTTTTAATCATTTTTTCAAAAGATTTGGCAATATTTGATATTAGTGAGATTGGGCGGTAATTTTCAATGTTAGATTTGTCACCTTTTTTGTGTATTGGTGTTATATCATATATTTTAAAGCATTCCGGAATAGTAGATGTTGTTATAGCTAAATTGAAAATGTGTGATAATGGTTTAATCAATGAATGTATATTTAATTTGAGAATTTTTACTGAAATTCCATCTAACCCTGGAAAAGAATCATCTTTTAAAGCCTTTATTGCTTTTATAATTTCTTCATCATTAATTACGCTAAATTTATTAAATTGTATGTCTGTAATATTTGAGATTATAGTTGTTCAGTGTATGTACATTATATGTTATAAATATTTTGTCTTGTAAGTTTTATTTGGTTATACGTCATGTTTTGTGATGCATTTGTAAAGTACTCATTAAAATAATTCGATATTTTTTTTTGATTTATCTGCAGAGTGCAGTTTTTCAACAAATTTGTTATTAATAGTTTGAACAAAGGATATTTTTTTAGAACGGTTTGTCGCGTTTTTAATAACTTTCCAGTTAAGTTTCGAGTCCTTTCCAGCTTTTTCTAATTCAGATTTATAAAATTTAGTTTTAGCTTCGTTTATTGTGTTAGTTAAAATATTCCTATATTAAAATATATAACCTAACCTAACCTATTTAAAAATAGTACTGTTTAAGTCTTTCGTTTAATGGATGTTTTTTTTAAACTCAGATGTAATTTATCTCTATGACGAATTGATATAATAATTGAAGTCGTTGCCCAAGGTTTAATTTTTTTGGTTTTTGATGATATTTTTTTTTCTAAAGTACAATTTTTTTCTTCATTTTTTTAAATTTCAATAAATTTATTCGCCGTGGAATTTAGATTAGAGTCGTCCACTACTGATGACCAATCGTAGTTCTTTAATAAACTTGATAGTTTTGAGTAATCAACTTGTTTTATGATTTTTGGATTTGGTGGGTTGTTTCTGTCGAAGACAAGGTTGCTGATCCTGGTAACGATTGAGTAATGATCAGTTAAAGAAGTATGGGCAAAAAATGTTTTAACATTTGTTAATGAATTAGAGTACATTATCTAAACAGGATCCTTCTATGTCTTTAGTTCTAGTTATACAGTTAACGAGACTAATAAAGCTGTATTCATTTATTAAATTGAGATAGTTATTACAATCTGTACCATTATTGATTATATCTTTATATTATATTTTCAAAATTTAAATTACTAGCTAAGATATTACAGATTAAAACAATGGTTGGATATAACGATAAAGCGTTATACAAATATAGATAATTTATAAAACATTTAGATCATTGTACTTTTTATTTGTGTCTTTTTGGTCATGTCGTCTTTTTTGCAGAAGATTCTGCCATTCCTTGTCCAAATGTATCGGTATAAAAGTTCTTTTGCTTTTGATCTAGTCTCCCAAAGCAGTTTCCTGTTGTAAGCTGTTAAGTTTTCATTAGGTAATATATATTCTTGATCCTTTGAATTCAATTTTTCCCCGTTTCCTAATGAATTCTTCTCTTTTTTTTTTTTTTTTTTTGAAGAAAATTCTACGACTGTTTCCAAATTACGATTTGATAATTTTCGGTATACATTTTCAATATCAAAAAGACTAATATCAACTTCTCCAATTCCTGCGATATCAT
This sequence comes from Macrosiphum rosae, assembly GCA_016617965.1. NCBI lineage: Eukaryota > Metazoa > Arthropoda > Insecta > Hemiptera > Aphididae > Macrosiphum > Macrosiphum rosae. The sequence continues at coordinate 19,410 of WHPZ01551625.1, read as the reverse complement.
TAACGATTATTTCAACATTTTCATTATTTTCCTTTTTTACACCACTTATTTCTACTAGAGACGCTCTTTCGTTTTGTTCCAATATGTTGATTTTTATTTCTAGATTTTGTATTATGCCGTCTTTTTCTTTTAATGTTTTCTCGAGTTCTAATATCCGGTTACTTAGGGTTAAGAGAGTATCATTAGTAGTTATCTGGTTTTTAATAAGTTCGTCGAATCTAGTGGTTATAGCTCTGGTGTCTAAATCACTGTTCATATAGATATTTGAGTCACCTTTTGTTTGTGATATACTTTTAATGGGTGTATTTTCTCCTCTGTCTTGTTTAAGTTTTTTTGAGCAGTCTTCACAATTGAATGCCATCCCTTTTGATTTCATGAAGTCCAAAGATTCCGCATTCAAGTTAGAGCATTTCATATTATGTAATACATGCTTACACGTATTACATTGAATACTGACCCCATTTCGCGAAACTGTCAAATTGCATTTCGAACACGTTGTCATACCTGAACAATTAATTAACAAAACACGACTTACCACAATGAACGACCGAACTGAACTGAAAATTCATTAATATTGTAATTATTTTTCATTTTAAACATTATAATTATCGTATCTGTACACAATAAACATACTAAAATTTTTCAATAAGTTTCTATTTTAAGTTACTGAAATATCTATGAAAATGTTTAGGTAATTTTATATCGTCATTTTTATAGTTTTTAGGTCATTAAAGCATTTTTTTTTGCACTTTTACAGTTCATAAACATCTTTAGTAATCATCTTAGTATATACTAAGTAGATTATACACCCTCATTAGATTTTTTACCAGTACGTTGAATCTTTGCTAAAAAACCAAAATCCGAGCACTACCAAACATTTTCCAAATGAACATGATATTAAAATAAACACTCTTGGCGGGGGTTTATTTAATGGGGAATGTGGGGGGTCCGATTCATTGCCATTTTTATTAAGTCCTGTAGTCCTGTAGAATGTAAAAACATCTAAAATATTCTAGAACCCATAAAAAAATTTTACAATACCGTTCTAAATAACATTATGAAATAAAGAAAATAATATACAGTATACAATTTTGGACTCCGGGAGGCCCGGGAACCATTTTCACAACATCTTGGTACAAAATATTGAATATATATGTAAGAACGTTGAATAAATTCTGGAAATCTTCAAACAAATTACAAACAAAATATGAACGAGGTCAGAATTATAATTTCTAAAAGAAAGGGAATCAGTCAAATACACTTGAAATAATATTTTTTAGAAAAAGCTTAAAATTATAATATATTATAATATTATGTAACATTATTATTGTTGATATTCATAAAACGAAAAATACAATTGTTTCATTATACGTTTGTAGGTAGTACATATTTCACATATTGTTTTGCTTATTGTAATCGTATAAATAATGGTATTAAATCAATAACGGTAACCGAGTAACAGCACCGTGATAGTTTAAACTTTAAAGAGATTTTCACTGTAAAGGTAACATGCTAATTACTATCACAAAATCATGATAGGTAGTGGATTTGGGATGTTTAAACTGAAATTGTTTTTCATACACTAATGGCTTAAAATATAGGGCATTATACGCCACTAACTGCAAGTAATGCAGCGTTAAAAATAAAGCACTGTCGAAACTCAATTTTTCATATCTAATTATCATTTATCAGGAAAGTATAAAATGTAAAAACGCAATTATAACAATAATATTAATAACACGGTTGAGTATAAATAGTAAAAAAATAAAGTTACATAATATTTACATATTCATTTTATAAAATATACGAAAACATAAAAATTAACATTATAATATAATTAGGTAGGTAGGTACATAAATTGAATACATTCATAATGTGTTATACCTATACGTAAATATATTAACTAATATATTATACTATTATAGATAATAGATATACTAATTTACATATAAATAATTGTGGGTAGGTTTGAAAATGAAAGTTTTAATACCAAATTTCTGGAAACAATCATTTTACAATAAATACATTAGGAAAATCAGAAAGATGTTTATTCATCATATCGTATGATATGTGTTCACCGTTATGAAATTAAAGTAGTAATCAATAAGCACACACGTGTATAATAACGATAACAAATAAAATTAAAATTAAACAAAGAGTTACTATGTATAAATGATTGAATAAAATCTACAATAGAGAGAGTTATCTACTACGTATTTCAAATAGGTACTTACCTATAATATTGTCAAATGAATTGACCAAATCACTCAAAAGGACATCTACTCTATTTCCCCCACCATATAATTAATTTTTTCTGTCAATTTTTACAACAAACTTTAGTATCTTTGAACTGATAATTAATTATTTTTTATCATGTCATGTGAGTATTTGTAAACGTTGTGTTATGTAATCCAAATGTATATAAAATATAAATATCCGTAAATGGGCACTGCTACGCACATTGCTAAATAAAAATAATAAAATAATACGAACGTTTCAAAGTCGTTTGTAGTTCAGTAATTTAATTATTTAATAATACATATTATATCCAAAAATATCACTATTTGTTCTAAAGCTGTTTAAATTTCAAATACTTTTTGAGTCAATTGGCAATAATGATAATACAAAATTAATGAACTTAATTACGTTCTAAAATTAAAATAAACCCGCAATGTAGTTAATGTTACTTACAGTTGGAAAATGTGGTGTTTGTGTGACGCACACCACGCTTTTTGAACTAAGCTGCTCTCATCTACCAATCGATCTTAAATTAAGTTCAAAAATTAGTTGGTGGAATTTGGTCAATGAGTAATGTTTATAGACCTATAGTTTATTGGAGACGAAAAAATGTGTTTCTATTGGACGACTTCTCTATAAATTAAGACGGTTTGTATTTCATGCAGTTATTACTTCCTATATAGCAACCTACTATAAAATTATAAAGAATTATAGCTAGCTGATACAATATAATCGTCAAATACAGAATTTTCCTATTTTTATAAAACTACCACCCTGTGATCGATATCATCTTTATTTCAGAAACGGAGACAAAAATTAACCGGATAAACATTTTTTAGGCTCACAGCCAAAAAGTTCTGAATATCTTATCGTCCAAGAGGGGTATTAATGATTATTTCCTCCCCATTTTTTTACCCTCTTAACTAGAATAAATATATTGCCAATAAAGTTTTTGTGCCAGAGATAACGAAATTAAAGAAAAACTTTTTCCCCTCAGAATGTACCTAATATACATTATACAGTATAATATTATTATATCATATAATTAACTGGTAAATATATACATAGGAACAGAGATAAAATTATATTTATTTTTCCAAAATTTCAATCTCTTATAAGTAATAAGTATACATATTATATTATTATTATGTGTTTTATATTATTAATGATAAGCATTTAATTAAAATTGCTAAATTAAACATCGCTATAAAAAAAAAAAAAATGCCATCTAGCGTATCTAACGTAATATTAATTTTTTCAATTTAATACTGCGCAACAGTTTAGTAAGTGTGTTGTCATGTTAACATCAGTGGAAATCAAATTAAATTTTTGCATGAAATTTACTTAAAAAAAATAATTAATTACAGCAAAATATCTACCTTAATTAAAATATTAAACGTGCAGTTAATTTAGAAAATAATAAAATAAATTAATAAACTAACAAGTATATGTATGTATAATGTATATATAGTATAAATATAATAGGTATATAATATACCTGATACATAACACGATGAGCTATAACAATTACCAGTAATAAAAATAATTAAATAAAAATGTACACTATTCCTATATGCACATAAGATATTTTTGATTTATAATTCGATAAAAAGTATAATTTTAGCAAATATAAGAAATATTTAAATGTTAAAACTATCAAAAAAATAAATATTCTTATAGATTTAGTAACATACATAAATAAAATGTACCAAATTTAAATACAAATGGTTAAATTTTTCTCTCCTTTCAAACTTAAAATTATGATGATATGATAAAAAAAATCAACCATGCAATTATGCACTTACCTATTACAATTTACAATATACCAAATTTGTATTATAATTCAACAAATTAATAATTATAATATCTATTGAAGATTAAAAGTTTAGTATTTTCTATAGGTACCTATATGAGTAATGTATGAGTTAAATAGCATATTAAATAAAATGTATAATATATACAATTTAACAATTTAAACTTAACTTAAGTAAAAATGTATAAAGATATAATATAACATAGACATGTAGAAGAATACTTCCATTTAATGTATATAATACTAGCTGATCCCGTTCACTTGGTTGCCCGTTAAAAGTGCCAACTCTATATGATTCAAACTTTGTTCAATTCATTTATTTAATATTCAGTGTATGATGTTCAAAACTTAAACATTTTCATCGATCATCTTGAATATATGCATTTCCCGTGAGACACTCTTGTGATCATGGGAGCAGTATATTTTATAGTGGTAGACAGATATTGCAGACCCCCACGAGGTGCGTACGTAATTACGAATGTTTTATTAACACGTCGTTATTGTGATGTGCATGTGTAGGTTCCCGGGACAACGGTCCAAAATGTATAGAAATGCCATTTTTACTAAGTTATAATATAGTTTTGACCAATTATAATATAGGTACAGGTCTAAAATTATATTCAATCATAACCAATAGCAACCTTACAATAAACAAAAATATATTATTATTTAGTTTATTTTTCGATGGACAGTTGGTGAACTCTTGTATTTTTTCCATCCAGGTTTCCTACTTTTCCGGTGGATTTTCATAAAATGCTATTTCAAACCTTGTCTTGACAGTTACGAACAGAAAAAAAAATATTCAAATCGGTCAGCCGTTTTTGAGTTTTAGCGAGACTAGCGGACAGCTATTCATTTGTATATACATATTATATAGATTAATAATAATAATAATAATAATATCATTTAAGCTAAACACCTTAGTTGTTGATTCTGTACCAAGAGTTAAAAATAAATAAAAAATATTCTCATTATATTTATATGCATGCAATATACATTATACGCATGTAAAAATATTTAATGTATCAGCGCACTATATCGACAGGACTTCTAGGATATTGTGATATCATAAACATGGCAGCGCTCAGTTCCAAAGGGGTTCGTGAATGCAGCGAAATAAAACGTTTAACGATGCACGACGTTTGCAATGCACGTGTTTTCCTTATTTTTGTCCCTACAAAACTTTTCTAATTTGGTGAAAATATTATAAAATATATAGAGGCATTATAATATAGATATATTTTTATTATTATTATTTCGCACAACTGAAAACGAAAATAAGATGTAACACCGAGGAGGAGAAGTATATAAAGAAAACTTTTTCCCGTAAATACAAAATCCATCCGCTGTTGTAGGCGCCATATCGAAATGAACGGTCGGATATTAAAAACTGGCACTGCTACATTAAATGTCACAGCATCTGTCACTGGCGTCCACCCGACTGTGCAGTTGAATTATTCAATTTTTAATTTATCAATATTAAAACAGCTATACTCAGACGTGAGACGGAGAATAGCAGGTATATATAAAAATAATGAAAAGACCGAATAAAATATAATATGGTATACAATTATTAGTAAATATGTATATAAGTAGGGTTGATGTATTAAATGAGTTAAAAATTACCCAAAATAGTAATTAACCTTCAGAGCATAACCGCATTACAGATGTCTGATGTGTCATGCATGCGAATCAGAAGTAAAAATTAAGTCAAGGGAATTTAATCCCAAGCACTATCGTCACAAAACAACCCTCAAAAAATAATAAATTGCCTATTATTTTTTTTTTTTTTTTGTAACTTAAAAACTTGAACTGAAAATGTTTACCAAATACTTATATTAGCATTTTAAAGATAGGTACCATTTAAAAATAGTATGGATCTTTGACCAACTTCTAGATATTAATTGTTAGGCTATTTTTTTTCAAATTATTTTAATCAAATAATTATTTCTAAGCTTTTAGTTAACAAAATGTTTTCCATAGAACTATTAATTTAGTATTTCTGAATGTTATTATAATATTTGATCTATGCATATATCAACCCATGATTAATTCCGTATATATGTTCCAGACGGTTCCACTGGCCGAAACTACAATGCTCATGCTGAACATATTTTATAATACACTATTTTGAAACTTATATTTTAAAAATATTTTTTACTTCACCCTACCAATATAGGTACAATCATTTTTGATATAAAATATATAAATCTTTGAAGTAGGATGAAGACTTTTGATTTACTTTGTATAATGTGTAGAGGTAATTATATAGTTATTAAGCGTAAATGCATGACTGCACAACATACCAACTCTCAAGTAAATCATAATTTATGTTAGTACACTGTGTGCCACCACAGCACTGCAGCCGATGACGTTTGCACTTTGGCTGTGGCTGTCGTCACTGTTCACACATTTTGGTCCTTATTTTTATAACAGAACACGCTTAAGGCTATTAGATATTTTGTTTTTTTATCAATTCCATTAATGCCCCATCATCCATGCGGAAAAATATGAAATTTTCAACAGAATGGCGCACCAGCACACATTACCATCATTGATCGACAATATTTCATTTAAATGTTTCCTAATCGATGGGATACATTAATTCCATTTAAAATTACTAATAAATAATTCTTAATTTCAAATTTTTAGTGTGTTGGTTTTTATAATTTTTATTACTTTGCTATTTTGCAATGTATACAAACGTGTATTTATAAAACGCTTGTAGTAAGAGTTATGATTTTTATTGTATTATTAAAATATGAAATTAAATTATACGAATCGAAAGTTGTGTACAGAACGACAGAAGGACACTATAACAACCAACAAAAATTATAATTAGTGCGTTAAATAATAATATAAAAGCGTACTGTTGCAGAATTTCAACAAACCATATAATAATATATCAAGAAAAATAACGCACCTAATTTTATTTTAGTTGTGTGTTATTACGCAGTAGTAGATATATGAAATTTGATAATATTATTTTTCTCTCAGTATAAATCCCATGGCATTTCAATGAAACACCTAATATGTACCTATTATAAAAAATTATTCTTATGCTCTTCATAAATATATTATACAATTATAATACATACCTACTGTTGTATTAAATTATTTAAGTTTTGTCCAGTGAGCTTTCATAATTGAATATTATTAAATTGTAATTATACTCAAGTCATCATTAATGTACGAAATTTCATTACAATAATACGATGGTGGATATTGGTCATAGGAAAAAGAAACGAAAAATAAAAATATATATCATTCAGTGGTTCGGCCATAAAAAAGTATGTGTTTATTGTATTAAAATACGCAATGAATAAAAACAGAACGAGTACAACAAAAAAAATCGTCATTAAAGCTTTTTTATGTCACATACCCTGCCTCGTTATTCGTATTCCACAGTTCTGACACGGGACGCCGTGAATACAAAACAGTTTCGTCACATGTTTTTTCGATACAGTTCCCATTGCACTGTCTTTGTATTATAAATTATTATAATTAAACTGCAGAAAACCGTAAGACAGTTATCTTATTTTCCCCGTAGCAGTAAGTTTTTAAATTTTTTTCAATCCTCCCCTGTTATTGTGCATATACAGCGTATACTTTTTATAATTTGTAAATATAGTTGTTGCCGCCACCTCTAGTTTATTTATGGGTAGGCAGTGTGCACATTGTATATAATATTACCTAGTAGATACTTGCATATGCATATACCTAATGCGTGCATATTATACTTACACAGTTACACCTTGACTCACTCCTTCCTCCCACGACCTCGCTAAAACCCTCCACACTACCTCGTCGTCTACAGCAATACTTGCACATAAAATAATCATGAAATTATTTTAATTCGGAAAAAAATCTCTGCCTTGGCGGATACGGTCTTGAAAGCTTAAGAGTCTAATTACGGTCGTAATTTATTGGCCAGGGGAACAATAATAAACGCGTTCGCTGAACAGAATGCGATTGGGTAGTCACGGTAAGGGGTGGTATGAGTGGGGTGTACACCGACAGGTTTTTAATGATTTTCCGAAATGGTCGCGTCGTCGTCCGAACGCAAACCGGGGCGAGGACTACTAATTCACGCGCGCGGCTAATACGCGTAATTTATGGCCCGATGAGAATGGAATATTTTCACGAGCTCCGCGAAAGTTTTCCCGCTGAGCAATATTCTCTACAATTTTTGTTTTACTTTAAACCTGTGAAATTTCGATCCAAATATGTTTCGTGGATACGCTGTCTACACATGTATCTAACTTGATACACAAGTATTCGGTGTTTAATATTTATACATCCACATTCCACACGTTACGTAAACATAATATCCGATATCTGTGGCGATATTGCATCAATCAGTGGACCAACCCAAACGACTAAATTATTTAAGATTTTTGTTTTTTTTTCTATTCAATTGTCTGTTTTTCAAATTTGTTGGAAACCAATAATAAATTCACCTCCCTAAAGCATAAAATATGTTCAGCGTTTAATTATAAATTTAAACAGGCATTTATACCATCCCAAAAAGTGTTCACTTAAAAAATTACTCATCATAGGAAAACCTACACTACTCTTACTCCCTTGACGTATCAAGTACATACTATCGTACAATATACGTCTCTAGATATATCTTTTCTTTCTGTGGTCAAGAAATTGTATATTGCAAAAAATATATAATAATAATATTATCACTATATTGTTAGGTTGATGAATATTCCCAAAAGTTATTTCACAGAATTCTCTGAGATTCGAAATTTTAAAGCCAAGCTCTAGTGCACAGATAAGAGTCCAAACACAACATGACTTTGGAGCACATCATTAAAGGTGATTTGGAGTGGACCAGTAAACTTGCAAACTTTTGTTCATGGATCGAGTAGTTTTAAAACTTAAACATTGAAGAATTATTTTAATTTCTGCCGCTTGTTTAATCAAAGGGACTAAGGCCCATAAAGCTGAATTAAAATTGAAAACTCAAATACAAATTTTAAACTTAGATATATTCAAATTATCGAATACAATTTTTTTTAAAAAGGAGGGCAAGTTGGTGTCGCTCTGCTGTTTAGTAGGTACAGTGGGTCACTATAATGGATGGTGTTAAATTTGAATTTAAAGATATAATATTATTGTATACGATAAATGATTCTGAGAGAAGACGACCAGACGACCAGTGATATATTACTGAATACCTATATTTGACGAAACTATTGTGAATAAAGTAATTTTTTTTACATATTATTTATGTGAAACTTAGTTTTAAATATTCAATCCTTAGCCATAAAAGTTGAAAATTTTGTAAATTTTTAACTACAATATCATTTTTAAATTTTAAATTTTGAATTTGATAAATTTTGTCAAAATTCAAACTTTAAATAGGTAATTATAAAAAAATTACGCCTACTTATTTTTTTAATATTTTTCAACTGCTATTGTAATAATATAACAGGAGCCTTATATTACATATTCACGCTTTTTGACACAACAAAAAAAAAATTTTTTTGAGCCTTGGAGGCTATTAATAGCTATTTTTTTTAAGCCCATTGGTAGTTAAAGGGTAGCTCATAAATTAATTTTTTCTGGCTCACGAAAAAATAATATTACCTATTTTTGATTATTTAAATGGTTGCAATTGATTAGATATTATATTACTATTATAATTAGTAGAATTATGGCATAAAGGTAGGACGTAGGTACCTCTATTTTTTTCACAATTATTTTTACAAAAAAACACATATTTAGCACTGGAAACGCCGGGCGGAGCTGCAAGTTTATTGCATTTGGACCATTTAAAAAAAATTATGAATATTGATTTATCAATTACCAAGTCGCCAATGTCGGAATGTCTACACACCTTCCAAACTCATTAGTCATTATCATGAATCTATTATCTTTAGTAAGTAGGTAGGTACACACAATTAAACAACACATAAACTACTCACTCAAATTTTTATGTTGATGATTTTCAGAAAAAAGATCCATTAAATAATTTATAGTAAGAAAGGGAGGTTCCCATTTAAAATATGGAGTTTCGTATTTCTACTGGAAATTTTATGTATTACAAAACATCTTGGGTTAGCTTTACTTTAAGTAAGTATGTTTAAAAATTCCAAAAATCATATTTAAAATAACTGCATTATTGAAGAAAAAAGGGGTGAGCAAGCTTTATGAATCATACTGTACATTCATTTAATTGACATTAAATTTTACCAAACAAAATTATTCCTGAAAAAAATTTTTCACAAAGTTTTCGGAAATTTATTCTGCTTTTTTAATTATTAACAAATAAAAGTAATTGCAGTTTTGTTTTCACATTGTAATTATACTTTTATTAACTACTATGCTGTCATCCGTTTAAATCCAACTTTAATTTATTTTTAAATCTATTTTTCAGTATTTTAAATAATTGTCTAAACTGAATGTAGTAATTATTTTAGTTATAACTGGTCAATAATAGTAATATACCTATTAAAATATTTTAAAACCGTCCCCGGGGTATTTCTACCATGTTTGGTTTTTATTAATATAATATATTGAAAGTATTTTTCTCTCACTAAACAATCCATAATATTTTTCAATATGTCATTTTTATATTTAAATATATTCAAATTAATGCCATGGTATATTTATGATTGAAAACTGTAATTAATACTATTATGCACTCAGATAAATGTATATATATATAAAAAAAATATATAAAACTGTATAATATGATATTTATTATAATAACCATTTGTATTATTATAAACTAAACATTTTAAAATTATAACATAATATACTATACAGAAGGTACGATAAAAAAAAGTTTAGACAAGAAATTGGAAAAGGTTCCAGATGATAAAATAATTGTCCGACCACTCTACCTATCTCGTTTACATTATACATTTTGAAAGTTTATAAACCATTTGCTAAATTACATTTTGATACAACAACGGAGACAAAAACTAAATGGAAATTGATATAATATGTACTAAAATAGTGAAAATGTTACTTAAATTCGAAAATACTAGTACCTAGTGAAAGTGATTTAAAATATCTAATGTCTCAAACATTAACAATCTATAATAATTTATTACTGTATGATAATTGTATATTTTTATTTAACTCATCAAAACAAAATAAAAATGGTTTTAAGGATTTAGCATGTGAATAAAGAAAAAACACTTTAGGTACCCATTAATGTCGTCAATTAAATTACACAGATTTATAGAAAATCATTTTAATGCAATCAAGTGGAACAATAATAAAATATATACTATGGTTATAATAATTGTTTTGTTACTTGAAATCGATGAGCATTTTATGAAATATTATTTTAATAATAACGGAAATGATACAAAATACTGATTATATACTTACATATTGTTGTACACGTTATATAATATACATGTTGGGATTTCTGATAATCATGTTTGGACACCCACTGTGACAGAAATATTATGATGGGATCATCGTTTTTCCCACAAGGCACTTTCGTCATAAAACTTAGGATTTATATCATATGAATTTGGTATTTCATCGTTTTAAAACGAACAAATTACGTACAATAAAATTGTAAATAGTAATTAATATCTGTTATTTGTTTGTATTAAAATTTAATAATTTATAAATTATAATAAATTAAAAACAAATTATTATCATATCATTATGATGTTATAAACTATAATATAATTATAATACATGAATTCAAATAATTAAAATACGACCAGGTCAACAATTTATGGACTATATTAGCGGAACTATAATATATCATAGTGGGGTATATGAGATTTAATTTTGAGATGGGAGATGAAAATGATCATAGGCCAATTGGAAGGGTTTAAGCTACACTCCATCATGAAATAAAAAAAATAATAATTAAAAACAAATTTCTTCTTTTAATATTTTAAAATAATTACTATAATTTGAATAGTTTATACAATCATTTTCTCGTGAGGGAGAAAGAAATTACTCTCCATATTAACACCTCAAATACATCACTGATGTATGTATATGAATGGGCACAATAAAGTACAAAATATTATAATAAGAACTACACTTATACTGATTTAACCATGAACCTAGGTACAAGCATATAGTTCATACCGATTTAACTAAGAAAATATGGTAGCACTTTAACCTTTTTTCCCATAAACCGATACATATTATATAATATACCTATATAAAGTTAAATAGGTCCGCCTTGTGCACAAACGAATTGCACATAAACTGATATACACAAATGCCGTTTCCAATTTATCGCGGGTAGATTGCAAAAACAGACATCGATTTGAACCGGAGATGACTGATAACTAAACACTAAAACTCTACTTTATACTTTACACTTTTTTACATATATAAATAACAACAGACAAGCGCCAGGGGACCTATCCAATCTGTCGCGGGTTAGATTTTCCTGAAATTGCCCACCCAGGTGAAATTTACACCAGGGATGACTGATAACTAGATGACATGGCTTTCAACAACTTTGAAAAGTTCAAACGAATATAGCTGATATTTATAAGATTGCCAAATTGTTGGTAAAAACATAACAAAACTGAACTTGCTCTTTAGAAAGCTCTCAGTTGGGTACCTACCGCTATTCCCGACCAAGCGTAATCTCGACGAATCGAGGCTCACTTAGACCAAGGTCCCGTAGCAGCTAGTTATATTATAATAATTAATGTTTACATTAATTGTGTACAGATTTCATGAATACTGCTTGATTTGCAAGCACTAAACAGCAATTTCTAATGTTTTCATTGCCCACTATAAGTTAAAGGCGTTGATCAAGCAACATTAATCATTACAAAATATCAAAATGATAAATACTGCTAACAAGTGTATAATACTATGATAAATTATTGTAATAACGAAAATATAAGATAAATATAGAAAATATAGGTTCTCCACAGTACTGGTTAAACATGATTGATTAATGCGTTATCAGCTTATTGCCACTGGTCTGACTTGCACACAAGCGAATTATCTATTCCCAAATCGAGTTTCCTCAAACTAAGATACAGTTAAACCGAAATCAACTTTTATCGTACCCACTACAGGTGAATTGAAAAAATAGAAAATGAGTTACTGACAAAGCTATATAATATTATTTCAGAATAATAAAATATTTTAAAAAATATAAATAAATAATTACTATTCAGTCATCACGAATCAAGATGAATTATGCACTATGGCAAATATACAGAGCGATCCACCAAGCATGCTCGTTTCCATTTTTTCCTTAAATAATTTATTTATTAAAATTTTGATTTTTTAAATTCTTACACGCCCTCAAACAAAATATTTTAAAATTCTTGAGATTTTTGTACTACTTAAGGAGGGACCTGTGGCCTACAAACTTCTATTTTTCAAATGAGAACGCTTCTTTTTTACTGTTAATTATGTAGGGGATAATTTTTATCTAACCTAACTTAACCTTACTCAACCCATTATATATTAATATTAATTAAAATCAGTGACGAATACAGGATTTTGGACTGTAGAAGGATATAATAACTTTTTTTTAGTCATAATGTTAACAATTGTAATACAGGGATGTGCATAAGATGTACTCATGACTACCTACTTAAAATAATCAACAATCAAAAGTTATAATTTTGTTTATAAGTTAACGAACTGTGCACAATTTGCAAAAACACATAAATTTGAAAATTATTTTGAAGTCATTTAAATATCTAATACTTTAATATTTAATACAAGCTCTTCCTTAAATTTTTCTTATAGAAATTTAGAATTATCAAATACATATAAGCACAATTTTTTTCAGGCGCTTGGATCCAATGTTGACAAAATTGTATATTAAAACAAAAATAACTATAATTTTTTCTTACAATTTTAGTTATTTTGTTGTAATTTAAAAATATTAATCCTAGTTAAATATGATAAAATGATAAATTTTTATAGCTAAGACTCGAAAATTAAATACTTACAAGGTTTCTGAAGAGTAGTTCATAATACTAATAATAAAATAAATACAATGTTAAGAAAAAAATGATTTAAACCTACCTTATAGCTACTAGTAAAATACATTACTATAATTTCAAAATAAATATATCAAAAAATATAGTTAGTAATATAGGCTCAGTGCTCACAGACCATCTTCTCTCTGACTCGTTTTCATATTCAATGAAAATCATCGATTTCAAATTTAACACATAAATATTACAGTGTCTTATTTAACTAACTTTTTTTTTTTTAATTCAAAGGACTTTTTTCATTTATATTGATGAAATATTTATTTTCTTTAATGAAAAATAATACAAAGTTCTACATAACTTGTTTTTAAATTAATTCAATAATGTAGGAAAAATTAACTTATTTATCAAAGAATTTTTTTTAAATAACCAGTTGTTAATGCATTTTTAAAATGGTTTTACTGCATATTAGGCACATACTAATACATCATGCTGTAATAGAAACAACTGAAAAATGTAATTAATTAACCAAGTTATTACATAATAACTTTTATTTATAAATATATATATATAAATATAAATGTTTTTAAATATATTATTATCAACAATAATCACAATAACTAAATAAAAAATAAAAAGCTTAAAAAAAAATTATTACAATAAAAGTTATTACATAAAGTTAATTACATTCGTCAGTCATTTCTGTTATACCATTTACCTAAGTACCCATATATTGAGTTATATTATAAACGATTACGTTACATCAATTAAAACGGTCATCTTAGAGTCTTAAGCTCTATTCTGCCTCATCTTAATGTTTTTAGATGAACGTCCTTACTGATACTTCCATAATGTAGAATTTGTCCTGAGTTTACTTCATTTTATCTACTTAAACTGTCACTATAAGGTATAATTTTATAACCATTACACTTTTAGAATGGCCTTAGAGTACTACTGCAGTACTTCTTTGAGTCATCGGACAAACTGGTGTCAGCTAATGCAATGGCGACGAGGATTAAGGGATGCACACGTCATAATCTCGGCTGGATGAATAATTAACATCCATTGTGCGGAAGAACAGGGGTAAGAAAAAGAAGATAATTATGAAGATGAAAGCGGGTTAAGGTATCTCTCGTTATGTAAAATTACTCTCGCTTAGCTGGTGGCTTTATAATATATATATACACGTAAATATATAATATAATATATACATTTATATATATATACGTCAAAAGACAATGAATGTCTGCGTTGTTTCGTTTTAAAGTGTTTGTCGTAGAAGATGTACGTATGTACATATTATTATACAAATGTTTGGAGCGTGTATAGAAACGACTTTTAACTATATCCGTTTAATGCACGAGATTATATCATCTTGGTATATGAATACATTTAAAAGAAAAAACGTAAAGCCCTGCATAAAACACGTTTCAAAAAGCTTTCGTTTCGGCTGTAAAGTAAAATTTGAATTTAAAAACAATACGACTTGATTGTGTGACACGAGTTTTCTCATTCAAGAATTAATATAATAATAAAAATCTAATGTAAGATAGATTTACTTATATCACTATTACTGATATTAATATTATTATATTGTTAATTTGACATAATGTTATAGTCCGTATGAAATAGGTAAATAAATAAATATACAATACATACGACTCGTACATACGGTATCTTATTTTTTCTTATACTTTAAACATATTGTCTTTGAACTTTAGATCTACAGACAGTGATAGATTTAGGATTTAATTTTTTTTTTTTTGGGAGGGGGGCTTAACTCTACAATAGTGAAGATATAAATATAATAGTTAAATATGTAACTTAAATAACTATTATGTGTATTCAGATCAAAAATAGAAATCATGAATTCAGAAGAAATTAATAATCAGTCTTGAGTTATTCTTATGTGCAATTTCAATTTAGTTTGCTGGTTAGATATATAAAAAAAAAATCCATACACGATGAACTCTAAAAAGACGCATACTATTATTACGTTGTCCTTTTCGGAAACCAATTTCGTTCGTTAACTTTTTTTTCCATCTTCGTGTTCAAGAATATTCGAGATTACGCGCCTATTGTGAACAATGTTTACTCACAGTAATCAATAGAGACAGTAAATAAAAGTCTTCAGTCATATTCTTTCTAAGTTTTTTTTTAAATAAATGTATTTGCATGCATACAAATACAGAAGCATAAATATTTATTGAAAGTAAATCGATTTCATCGCGTGAATTGATTTTGAATAATGTATTATGCTATAATTTACGATTGTACTAACTGAACATTTTTTTTCTAACTCATAAATCAATAATAATTAAATTAATTCAAATTAATTATATTATGAGCATCAAAACCATTAAGCCCCAAACGATATAGCACTAATATAAGTCAACATTAAAACGTTAACTTTTTAATCTATCCTATAATAACCTAACCATTAAAGATCAAACATCTGCATATTGTATTCACAAGACCAAAAATAACTAATAATATGACCACTCTATAAACGCTTGTAGATAATGTAAGTAGACATATTTTATTGATATTGTAAATATATCTTATAGATAATACTATATTATGATAAACAGATTTATGTATGAGTATACGTCTTTCATTCAAAATATTAAAACTAATTTAATATTGAAGCTTCTCCAAACATCATACATAACTGATTGAAATAGAGCGACCGTATTTTTCCGTTTTCCCTGTGCTGGCTTTTTGTAAAATATATAATATGCTGTTATACTTGAAATGCCTATCAATAATTGTGTTACTAATTTGTGGAAATCGGTTGAATAATACTTTTTTTCAAGCGATTTCATAAAAGTATATATATATTTGATATACCTACAATCTACATGTATATGTTTAAACTCCCAAAATTGACTTGAGGTAAAAAAAATAACCGATTAAGTAGTTCTGCTATATAGTTGGTGTCGAGTATACCTCTCGTCATTGAATAGGTAACTGAAATGGAAAAATTAAATTAAAATTGAATTGTACATGTATATATAGTTTCATATGAAAAACGATTAGAGATGATTATGAATCTGTTTCACGAAGGATATTATTTTGTATTTTTATTTTTCTATTAGTTTAAACTGAATATTTTTTCCGAAACCATCACATATAATAAATTTATATTATATTACATATTATTAACGCCGACATAACATATAACGATATAAATTGATTCGTGAAAGAAATAACTTTTAATTAGGTATTCTAAATATTTTAAAACTGTTGTTGTGTATAGATAAAGACAATTTAGTAAAAATGGAATTTTTCAAATTTCTATAATTTAAAAATATTATTTGAATTTTAACAAACTCGTTTAACGAAGTACCTCTCCTGGGACGCCTCTTCATTCTATATTTACACGTCATTATTTTACTTTCATCAATTAAACTTATTGTTTATATGCTGTAACAGATGGCATAACAAAAAAAAAAATTAAAATCGTTATTTAAATTGTATGTATATTTACATCTTAGTCAAAATTTGAACTTCAAAAGCTTGTAAAAAAAAAAATTTCCTATACAATTTTGATATTAAAAATTGTTTAGCTTTTAAACTTATTGCAAGTAAAGTAAAATCACCATCATAAAATATATACTATATATTACTATATTTTTGAATGTTTGAAATTTGTCAAATATTTTCTAAAAAAAAAAATTATATCTATTAAAATTTATAAAAATCATTTTTATTTTTAAAGTTGATATAAATAATTAACAAAACCGACATGTCGAACCATTGAAAAATTATTCTTAGTATTTTTTCTTATAGTTGATTATACTCCAAGATTAGCTACTCAAAAATTATTAACAACGATTTTTCGTGAACGCGTTGACCAGAGAGGTTAGGTTAGGTTAGGTTAATTAGGAAAATAAATAATGGGTTTACTTCATCTTAATAAGATTTAATACTAAATGTATGATATTAAACAGTTGAGGAGGTTAGTAGGGTGGTAAATTATCTAAGTAGTTTTTTTTTAGTACATCACATTACATATTTCCATAATTTAAAATACCTGATACAATATTTATAATTGAAACGTAACCCGATAAAATATTTTTAAGTTGCGACACTGTATGTAAATTCTGTTGTAGTAAAGACCTAATCTAATCTTTATAACTTAGAACGAACAGATTAAACTATTAAAAATACGTTTCAAGTTTAAGCGGACAAATTACTATAGTAACCTTTACTATACTATCTACTTATAATGTTAAAATGAGAATACCCTGTTGTATCCACACTTCAAACCTACCTACAGAAAACATTGTTCCGACAATAACTTATAATGGGAAAGTTTCGACGTCCAACTAAACAGCGAGGGCAACCCTACTCAAATGCGAGATCCTAGTTTACGTATGTGCAACGAATTAGGAAAAACAAAATCCACTTTCTGACATCGAATTAAGTTGAAAGTTGAAAGAATAACTCCAAAACGTGAAAAAAAATTAGTTAATTTCTTGGAATTTTCGATGATTTTAACATGGTTATGATTCAACAGAAAATAAATTTTTATTTTTCATTTAAAATAGTTTTATGTATTCGAGGTTGAGAATATTTTTATCTATGAACCATAATTGTTTTTTTTATTTGGTTTGTTTTTATTTTATTTGTTTTTATTTACCAAAATAGATATATTATCTGATATCTAATGATAATTTGTATGAAAGCTTAATTAAAAACTTGCAATTTCAATTATATTATTTATTATTTTTATGTTTATTGTTGTCTTTGAAGAATCAGTAAAAATACTTCTATCTTCAACTTTGAGTGTGATGTTTGATAGAAAATTTGGTAAATTATTTTTCAAGTTAATCAAGAAAAACTAAAATAAAAATTACTGCAAAATGAGAATATGCTCAATACTTATGTTTTAACTGATTTTGTTATAGTTAAAAATTAATAATCGAACGACAGGTAAAATATAATACAAGGTTCCTAATAAGCTGTACTCATAAATATTTAATAATATCAAAAATAATATTTAGGACAATTTTGTTTTTATAAGAGTTTAAAGTTAAAATGTTGACAAAATAGAACATTTTAACGAATAATAATGATTTTCCAACTAAAATTAGTTTTTAATTCAACAAATATTAATCATTATAACTTAAGCATTTTCAGCATTATGTTATTTTTTCTTTACACAATGGAATTCAAAAAAATATTTAAACTAACTTTAACCTATCTACCACGAACCTATTCACACCATTCTATGGTACTTACGTGGTTTTTAATTGTAAGTTAATGACAATAATATATTATAATAAAATTATTATCACAAAAATAAAATATGCGTATTTTTGTGAAAATTAGTTTAAACTACCTTACAACAAATATAAAGATATATACATTTATTTCTTAAGACATTACTGTAATTATATTATGAAATATCCTTAGAAGTAGTACCTAGCTGACACAATA